>CM061751.1:206910489-207164588 GCA_030979885.1 Lolium multiflorum
TCCCCTTCACCGAAGGCACCGGTGCGGCAGGATCTGCCCTCTCCCGGAGTAGGAGAGGACTTTCGCCTCCGCCGCCGCCTCAATAAATCTTGCAAAAAATATAGCTTAGGTTTTTAGGCGGAGCGGGGGTGCCTATATAAAGGGGGGCCCGAGACAATGCACGAGAGCAAAACGGGCATGGGTGGCGCGCCCTGGGCGCGCCACCTAGCCTAGTTTGGCCCTCGTGGCCTTGATACGTCTCCGACGTATCGATAATTTCTTATGTTCCATGCCATATTATTGATGATACCTACATGTTTTATGCACACTTTATGTCATATTCGTGCATTTTCTGGAACTAACCTATTAACAAGATGCCGAAGCGCCGTTTTGCTTTTGGTTTCGAAATCCTAGTAACGAAATATTCTCGAATCGGACGAAATCAAGACCTGTGTTCCTATTTTCACCAAGCATCCGAACACCCGGAAGGACCGAGGGGGCACCGGGCCCCCCCCACCATAGGCCGGCGCGGCCAGCCCCGGCCGCGCCGCCATGGTGTGGCCACCCCTTCCCCCCCGCGCCGCCTCTTCGCCTATATAAAGCCTCCGTCGCGAAACCCCGATACGAAAAACCACGATACGGAAAACCTTCCGAGCCGCCGCCATCGCGAAGCCAAGATCCGGGGACAGAGTCTCTGTTCCCGCACCCTGCCGAGCGAAGTGCCCCGGCTTCTCCATCGACACCGCTGCCATCTCCACCGCCATCTTCATCACCGCTGCTGCTCCCATGAGGAGGGAGTAGTTCTCCATCGAGGCTCGGGGCTGTACCGGTAGCTATGTGGTTCATCTCTCTCCTATGTGCTTCAATACAATAATCTCATGAGCTGCCTTACATGATTGAGATTCATATGATGATGCTTGTAATCTAGATGTCACTATGCTAGTCAAGAGAGTTTTACTTATGTGATCTCCGGAGACTCCTTGTCCCACGTGTGTAAAGGTGACAGTGTGTGCACCGTGTGGGTCTCTTAGGCTATATTTCACAGAATACTTACTCACTGTTAT
The DNA here is from genome assembly GCA_030979885.1 of Lolium multiflorum. Lineage (NCBI taxonomy): Eukaryota > Viridiplantae > Streptophyta > Magnoliopsida > Poales > Poaceae > Lolium > Lolium multiflorum. The sequence goes on from CM061751.1 coordinate 206,911,533, forward strand.
GAATGGCGTAGTGAAGTGCTTATTTATATCTCTTTATGATTGCAATGTGTTTTGTATCACAATTTATCTATGTGCTACTCTAGTGATGTTATTAAAGTAGTTTATTCCTCCTGCACGGTGTAATGGTGACAGTGTGTGCATCTGTGTTAGTACTTGGCATATGCTATGATCACGATCTCTTGTAGATTGTGGAGTTAATTATCATTATGATAGTATTGATGTGATCTATTCCTCCTACGTGGCATGAAGGTGACAGTGTGCATGCTATGTTAGTACTTGGTTTAGTCTTTTGATCTATCTTACACTAAAGGTTACTAAAATATGAGCATTATTGTGGAGCTTGTTAACTCCGGCATTGAGGGTTCGTGTAATCCTACGCAATGTGTTCATCATCCAACAAGAGTGTAGAGTATGCATTTATCTGCTTTATGTGATCAATGTTGAGAGTGTCCACTAGTGAAAGTGTAATCCCTAGGCCTTGTTCCTAAATATCGCTATCGCTGCTTGTTTCGTTTCTTCGCGCACTCCTACACACGCTTGTTTACTCCCTGGCAAAGCACTTTTCCGGTGCCGTTGCTACTACTTATTCATACCACCTGTATTTCACTATCTCTTCGCCGAACTAGTGCACCTATTGGTGTGTTGGGGACACAAGAGACTTCTTGCTTTGTGGTTGCAGGTTGCATGAGAGGGATATCTTTGACCTCTTCCTCCCCGAGTTCGATAAACCTTGGGTAATCCACTTAAGGGAAACTTGCTGCTGTTCTACAAACCTCGCTCTTGGAGGCCCAACACACAAGAATAGAAGCTCCCGTAGACATCAAGCACTTTTCCGGCGCCGTTGGGAGGAAAGGTAAAAAGCACTCATACTCCGGTCTCGGTAAAGTACTTTTGGCGCCGTTGTGTGTGTGCTCGAAGCTATTTCCTTTAGATCCTGCAATTGCATCTTTTTGTTTCTTGTTTACACTAGTTTGGCATAATGGACAACAATGAGCTTCTTATTCTATTTCCTGATTTAAAACATGGATTGTTTGATGCGAAAATTAAAAAATCTATGAAATCTTATTTGCATGCTGGTAGTAATATTAGTATGAACGCTTTGAACACCATTGTTGATAATAATATAGAAAGTTCTAAGCTTGGGGAAGCTGGTTTTCATGATCTTTTTAGTCCCCCAAGCATTGAGGAGAAAATTTACTTTGATGATACTTTGCCTCCTATTTATGATGATTATAATGATAGTGGTCTTTTGGTGCCGCCTACTATGGAGAGTAAATTTTGTTGTGATTATACTATGCCTCCTACACTTGATGAGAATAATAATGATAGCTACTTTGTTGAATTTGCTCCCACTACAACTAATAAAATTGACTATGCTTATGTGGAGAGTAATAATTTTATGCATGAGACTCATGATAATGCTTTATGTGATAGTTATATTGTTGAGTTTGCTCATGATGCTACTGAAAGTTATTATGAGAGAGGAAAATATGGTTGTAGAAATTTTCATGTTACTAAAATGCCTCTCTATGTGCTGAAATTTTTGAAGCTACACTTGTTTTATCTTCCTATGCTTGTCACTTTGCTCTTCATGAACTTGTTTATTTACAAGATTCCTATGCATAGGAAGCATGTTAGGCTTAAATGTGTTTTGAATTTGCCTCTTGATGCTCTCTTTTGCTTCAAATACTATTTCTTGCGAGTGCATCATTAAAACTGCTGAGCCCATCTTAATGGCTAAAAGAAAGAACTTCTTGGGAGATAACCCATGTGTTATTTTGCTACAGTACTTTGTTTTATATTTGTGTCTTGGAAGTTGTTTACTACTGTAGCAACCTCTCCTTATCTTAGTTTTGTGTTTTGTTGTGCCAAGTAAAGTCTTTGATAGTAAAGTAAGTACTAGATTTGGATTACTGCGCAGCTCCAGATTTCTTTGCTGTCACGAATCTGGGTCTATCTCCCTGTAGGTAGCTCAGAAAATTAAGCCAATTTACGAGCATGATCCTCAGATATGTACGCAACTTTCATTAAATTTGAGCATTTTCATTTGAGCAAGTTTGGTGGCCTAATAAAATCCATCTTTACGGACTGTTCTGTTTTGACAGATTCTGCCTTTATTTCGCATTGCCTCTTTTGCTATGTTGGATGAATATCTTTGATCCATTAATGTCCAGTAGCTTTATGCAATGTCCAGAAGTGTTAAGAATGATTGTGTCACCTCTGAACATGTTAATTTTTATTATGCACTAACCCTCTAATGAGTTGTTTCGAGTTTGGTGTGGAGGAAGTTTTCAAGGATCAAGAGAGGAGTATGATGCAATATGATCAAGGAGAGTGAAAGCTCTAAGCTTGGGGATGCCCCGGTGGTTCACCTCTGCATATTATAAGAAGACTCAAGCGTCTAAGCTTGGGGATGCCCAAGGCATCCCCTTCTTCATCGACAACATTATCAGGTTCCTCCCCTGAAACTATATTTTTATTCCGTCACATCTTATGCACTTTGCTTGGAGCGTCGGTTTGTTTTTGTTTTTGTTTTGTTTGAATAAAATGGATCCTAGCATTCACTTTATGGGAGAGAGACACGCTCCGCTGTAGCATATGGACAAGTATGTCCTTAGGCTCTACTCATAGTATTCATGGCGAAGTTTCATCTTCGTTAAATTGTTATATGGTTGGAATTGGAAAATACTACATGTAGCAACTCTAAAATGTCTTGGATAATTTGATACTTGGCAATTGTTGTGCTCATGTTTAAGCTCTTGCATCATATACTTTGCACCCATTAATGAAGAAATACTTAGAGCTTGCTAAATTGGTTTGCATATTTGGTTTCTCTAGAGTCTAGATAACATCTAGTATTGAGTTTTGAACAACAAGGAAGACGGTATGGAGTCTTATAATGTTTACAATATGTCTTTTATGTGAGTTTTGCTGCACCGTTCATCCTTGTGTTTGTTTCAAATAACCTTGCTAGCCTAAACCTTGTATCGAGAGGGAATACTTCTCATGCATCCAAAATCCTTGAGCCAACCACTATGCCATTTGTGTCCACCATACCTACCTACTACATGGTATTTATCCGCCATTCCAAAGTAAATTGCTTGAGTGCTACCTTTAAAATTCCATCATTCACCTTTGCAATATATAGCTCATGGGACAAATAGCTTAAAAACTATTGTGGTATTGAATATGTACTTATGCACTTTATCTCTTATTAAGTTGCTTGTTGTGCGATAACCATGTTTCTGGGGACGCCATCAACTATTCCTTGTTGAATATCATGTGAGTTGCTATGCATGTCCGTCTTGTCTGAAGTAAGAGAGATCTACCACCTTTATGGTTGGAGCATGCATATTGTTCGAGAAGAACATTGGGCCGCTAACGAAAGCCATGATTCATGGTGGAAGTTTCAGTTTTGGACACATATCCTCAATCTCATACGAGAATAATAATTGTTGTCACATGCTTATGCATTAAAGAGGAGTCCATTATCTGTTGTCCATGTTGTCCCGGTATGGATGTCTAAGTTGAGAATAATCAAAAGCGAGAAATCCAAAATGCGAGCTTTCTCCTTAGACCTTTGTACAGCGAGGTACCCCATTGCGACACTTGGTTAAAACATGTGCATTGCAAAGATCCGGTAGTCCAAGCTAATTAGGACAAGGTGCGGGCACTATTAGTATACTATGCATGAGACTTGCAACTTGTAAGATATAACTTTCATAACTCATATGCTTTATTACTACCGTTGACAAAATTGTTTCATGTTTTCAAAATAAAAGCTCTAGCACGAATATAGCAATCGATGCTTTCCTCTTTGAAGGACCATTCTCTTTACTTTTATGTTGAGTCAGTTCACCTATCTCTCTCCACCTCAAGAAGCAAACACTTGTGTGAACTGTGCATTGATTCCTACATACTTGCATATTGTACTTGTTATATTACTCTATGTTGACAATTAGCCATGAGATATACATGTTACAAGTTGAAAGCAACCGCTGAAACTTAATCTTCCTTTGTGTTGCTTCAATACCTTTACTTTGATTTATTGCTTTATGAGTTAACTCTTATGCAAGACTTATTGATACTTGTCTTGAAGTACTATTCATGAAAAGTCTTTGCTTTATGATTCACTTGTTTACTCATGTCATTACCATTGTTTTGATCGCTGCATCCACTACATATGTTTACAAATAGTATGATCAAGGTTATGATGGCATGTCACTTCAGAAATTATCTTTGTTATCGTTTTACCGCTCGGGACGAGCAGAACTAAGCTTGGGATGCTTGATACGTCTCCGACGTATCGATAATTTCTTATGTTCCATGCCATATTATTGATGATACCTACATGTTTTATGCACACTTTATGTCATATTAGTGCATTTTCTGGAACTAACCTATTAACAAGATGCCGAAGTGCCAGTTGCTGTTTTTGGTTTCAAAATCCTAGTAACGAAATATTCTCGGAATCGGACGAAATCAAGACCCAGTTCCTATTTTCACCGAAGCATCCGAACACCCAGAAGGACCGAGGGGGCACCGGCCCTGCACCATAGGCCGGCGCGGCCCAGGCCCCGGCCGCGCCGCCATATGGTGTGGCCACCCTTCGACCCTCCGCGCCGCCTCTTCGCCTATATAAAGCCTCCGTCGCGAAAACACTGATACGAAAAACCACGATACGGAAAACCTTCCAGAGCCGCCGCCATCGTGAAGCCAAGATCTGGGGGACAGGAGTCTCTGTTCCGGCACCCTGCCGGAGCGGGGAAGTGCCCCCGAAGGCTTCTCCATCGACACCGCTGCCATCTCCACCGCCATCTTCATCACCGCTGCTGCTCCCATGAGGAGGGAGTAGTTCTCCATCGAGGCTCGGGGCTGGTAGCTATGTGGTTCATCTCTCTCCTATGTGCTTCAATACAATAATATCATGAGCTGCCTTACATGATTGAGATTCATATGATGATGCTTGTAATCTAGATGTCACTATGCTAGTCAAGAGAGTTTTACTTATGTGATCTCCGGAGACTCCTTGTCCCACGTGTGTAAAGGTGACAGTGTGTGCACCGTGTGGGTCTCTTAGGCTATATTTCACAGAATACTTACTCACTGTTATGAATGGCGTAGTGAAGTGCTTATTTATATCTCTTTATGATTGCAATGTGTTTTGTATCACAATTTATCTATGTGCTACTCTAGTGATGTTATTAAAGTAGTTTATTCCTCCTGCACGGTGTAATGGTGACAGTGTGTGCATCCGTGTTAGTACTTGGCATATGCTATGATCACGATCTCTTGTAGATTGTGGAGTTAATTATCATTATGATAGTATTGATGTGATCTATTCCTCCTACGTGGCATGAAGGTGACAGTGTGCATGCTATGTTAGTACTTGGTTTAGTCTTTTGATCTATCTTACACTAAAGGTTACTAAAATATGAGCATTATTGTGGAGCTTGTAAACTCCGATTGAGGGTTCGTGTAATCCTACGCAATGTGTTCATCATCCAACAAGAGTGTAGAGTATGCATTTATCTGTCATGTGATCAATGTTGAGAGTGTCCACTAGTGAAAGTGTAATCCCTAGGCCTTGTTCCTAAATATCGCTATCGCGCTTGTTTACTGTTTTACCGTTACTCGCTGCATTACTACCGCTTGTTTACGTCCCGGGCAAAGCACTTTTCTCGGTGCCGTTGCTACTACTTATTCATACCACTTATTTCACTATCTCTTCGCCGAACTAGTGCACCTATTGGGTGTGTTGGGGACACAAGAGACTTCTTGCTTTGTGGTTGCAGGGTTGCATGAGAGGGATATCTTTGACCTCTTCCTCCCGGAGTTCGATAAACCTTGGGTAATCCACTTAAGGCAAACTTGCTGCTGTTCTACAAACCTCTGCTCTTGGAGGCCCAACACTGTCTACAAGAATAGAAGCTCCCGTAGACATCAGGCCTCCCTTGCGTGCTTGTTTGGGACACTGTCCTTTTCCAGGTGAAAACTTATCAGGTATTTTTCCTTCGATTTTTAGGTGTCCAGAAAGTCCCTGAAACAACAAAATGCGAAAAAGGAGGTTTTTTGCCTCCTATAAATGAAATACCAATGAAGGAGACTTTGTAGGAAAGTCCCGAAAATCAACTAAAAATGCATAAAAATGATGTATGATGGCAAATATCAATGAAAACTAAACATATATGTAACAATATTGATGATGTAAAATGCACATATCAAGTGGCAATGGTGGAGGCATCATGTGGGAGATGGCAGGGTGATGCCATTGCCCTTAAAAAGTACGGGGGTGCATCCACTTTCAATGCAGGCACAAGAATCCGAGCGCATGTCATTAAAGGCGGCGCAGAAGACTTAATAGGCGGATGCTATAGTTGAAGCTTGCCTTGGATCAAGCTGCAGTGACAAGTGCTCGCGCAGGAGGGCAAGCAAAGCGGCCGCTGATTCACCGCTAGGCGGGCCCAAAGATACAGGAGGTGGACCCGCGCGTTATGTCAGCAATGACGCATTCACATCCAAAACTTGGGTTGAAAATGGGTCGACGCGGACATGTTGGTCCATTTGCGTCGGGCCACTTCGCTGGGATTTTCTCTCTGCACATCCGTGCGGACCAAAATGGGCCGCCTCTATCAGTTTGGGTCGGGTCATTGGAAATTGCCCTAAACCCTTGGCTACAACTGCTGCTAGAAATATGATAACCCAAGTTCTCCCTGCTGGAAATGCCCTAACAACGTTTGTGACAGATTTTACTCCACTTTATTTCAAATTTGAAATTTTATGGATCGAAGGGAGTAATTAGACCTAGAGCCCATGGTGATAAAATTATTTACCATATTATACTTGGGAGTGGTGTTTTGGAACATGGGAGCATATGCCTTCTTTATTTTAAAATACATCTTACACATATTTTGAATTTCAAAAAAATTGAAACAAGAAATTCGCACGTACATTTTCACGTGCTACGCGCTCACAAAGTTGTTTCATAAAAAATGGACTTGTCATGTGACGTGTGTAAAAAAGACAAAACTCAGTGCTAAAAATAATGTTTTTTACAAGGTAAATTTTCTCTTTTTTACATAGACCACAAAAAATATTGATTTTTTCCTGAAACTTGAGGAATGCACATATATTATGGAGACTAGCACGGATGGGCGCGGCGGCACGCCGCGCCAACTATGTAATACGATGGTTGTAATAATTTTAAGATTACACTTAACCAATAGAAGTAATGAACCATGTGTACAAAATAATAGCAAGCTTCAAAATAGCACCAAAACTGAAGAGAACAATTCTCGTCTTGATATAGCTACCTTCTAACTTGTGGTTTAGCACTCTTCTCATCATGGTTCTGTACACTCAATCATCTTCTCTCGAGGTTTTTTGAAACACACAAAACCCTTCATATTTGTTGTATACCACAACAACTTTTCCTAGACACTATTGCAAAACCTGAACTATTTTTTATTCTATCTCCAGTTGCTTGATTAGGTATTCATTCTCACATCCCCTTTGAATTGAACTCCAAAAAAAGGAATTGTTACCAGAAACCATCTTCTTGTCACCATAAGACATTGCTCGCTGCATTCAAATGTAAATATTACTACCCATGAGTGTAAAAGCTAGAATTTCCGAGCATAGCTTATTATAAGTCAAAGCAAGACAAAAAAAATCCTATCTAGAAGATATGATGTCTCCTAACGTACCTTCTTTGCATGCATGTATGACTGATAACTGTGCTTATGTACTATGAATAAACGTCACTTGCCCTTTCAGCTCTATAAAGCAAAGGATACAAAACATAACAATCCAATAATGATGAGAAAGGCTAAGCAAAGGAAAACCATTGACAACACACTTTTCACCCTTGAAATTACTCACTTACGAAAAAGAACATGAGAAAAGGCAATACACTGAATAGAAGCACAATTCTCAAATATTCATGGAAAGATCTACAGTTCTTATCAAAAAACAATCCACAATTTGAAATTATGTAGAATCTATGTAGGGAATGAGACCAGCCGTCTTGAACATGTTTGTGTGTCCTCATTGGATGATACCAGTGTTCTATGGCTCGAGAACCTCAAATCACATAGAATTTAACAACCTCAATTGCGAAAAAAACGACACAAAATCTGTTACATCATGGAAGTGCACACCAATGCACCACACTTTAATGACATATTTTTATGTGTGTAACTAATCATGGTGCATGTAATGTGAGATTATAGTTGTGACTTTCAAATATAGTACTGAATTATCAAATGTTTGGGAAAATCCACTCAGGAGCTGGTATTAGGAGTAAACTACCAGGAAAATGGTCGGGTCGCATTATGGCTCTATTGACCAATAACTTGTCTCCTCATGATGTAACTATTTTCTGAGACAGAGAGAAGTGTAAAGCGTAAGTGGGAAAGAACCCGTGATAAGCCATATTAGTCAATATGAGAATTTCTAAAAGCCAATGTAAATGTATAACTCTTTTCCTGGCCTTGCCATGTCATCAAAAAACAAATGCACCTTACTCCATTAGGTCTTATTCAATGATGTCATCATAAAAAGAGAAGGATATTTTTGAAAGTGTTTCGTCACAAAAGAGATATTTCTTACCTTCTTTCCTACAAAGTGCAAAGATACATAGCAGTTGTTCTACCTATCATCTTTCATCGAAAACAAAAGAAAAGCACAATAGGTATAACATAAACGAATGTGTTTGCCATTACTGGAACATGGAGAATCTAGAAGCATATTTCTTATAGCTAGCTTATGTATCAAGAATAAGAAAAAAAGGTTTATATGATCAATTAAACAATCTATGAGGAGGCAATGACGGGAGCAACTTGAGGCCAGAGTTGAAATAAGCTCACATTGTAGCAAAGGAAGATGTGACCCGAACAATGGCATGTGATCATTCAGAAATTCAGATGCAATGGACAATACATAATCCACACCGAGCATATATGTTGACAATTTATATCACTGAATCTATCCAAGGTATTGTTAATGTAACCTTCTAACTATTACTATATAATGACCAGTTCTCGGAAACTTTAGCAAACTAAATGGAAGCATCAGAACATAAGCATGACCTTGTGAGGAGCAGTAAGAATCTCCAACAAAGTCTACCAATTCAGCTACGGTACCTTGTCAGCTATAAATCATGTATTACCAAACATAAAATAAAACGAAGAACTGTTTGAAGCTCTACTAAGAAATATCTTACATCATCACAACGGCACATTATTTCAATAAACTACTTGGAGAAGAATCTTTACATATGTGTGAGGATAGATCATGGGATGAGTACTTCAACTGGTAAATATCACCTAGAGATATATATTAGAGCCGCAACCGAAAATAGAAGTATCTCCTGAAATAGCAAAAAATTCAATGTTCATACTCATTTTTCAAAACAATACCAGGTAACGATTTAATTAGCTGAGCTAAGCACATCACCAAGTTTATAAATTGCCGGCCACAATTGGCAGAATTGGTCACGAATTTAATCTTAAAGGTTATGTAATATAGAATTGCAATGAACATCACTTGACATATAATAGCTGGAAGCTAGCCTAAAGAAGGGAAAACATTCCCTTGAGAAATACAGGATGAGCATGTACAGATTGAAGAACATTCCAAGCTCAATGTACTTATGAAAGCCAAACTGGTTTAGCTTGGAAGCAAGAAGCATTGTCTAGATCAAGAACCATCCTGGAAGATTTCAACCTTCAAAGATATATCCATAAGCGTTGATGCTCACCTGTGATCTCCTGAGAAAGGTGAAGCATGGTCGGCATACTTTGCTTATCCAATAGCTGAGTTGACCGGAGGCGTGACGCTGCAGATGAACTGGAAGAGTAGAGGGTCAGTGGAACCAAAGCATTGAAATACGTCAGTATGATATCTCTCTGGAGGAGTAGTAATAGCTTGCTGGTGCTCAAATCTAGTCAGTGTTGTTCAAATACCCTAGGAAGGAGATGTTCCACAGCTATTTTTACCTTCTCTTCAGGACTAAAAGAATCGCAATACTGACAGTGACAATGGTAAAAGGTGACCAGAAGTCCAGAAGTAGTAATAAATAATAATATGCATTTGTCGCTAACTAATTCCCCTAAGAAACCAACCAACTAATAATAAGATGCACTTGGTATATAAAAGAAAAACGTTTAGACAATCAATCGTGAGATAGTATGGCACTTCATCTCCTGGGAGCCGCACGCTTTCATCTATGTGACACTCAGGAAACTAAATTGATGCCAACTTTTCATCGTTCGTTGGTTGTCTTACACGCAGATTGTGAAGGGTGCACACATCCATCTGGTAGGTGAAACTCATGAATCTCCCTAAACGAATATTAATCGGATTACGGGAGGGACCAATGGGAGAGGGGAAAAAAGGAAAAATAAAATGAGCGCTCATATGTCAAATTAGGGAGATAAGATGATGTTCTAGGAGGTGAGATGAGTTGGGGAATCACCTGGTTGCTGCGACGCCGGTGAAGGATTCTAAAGAAGATCAACGGGCGGTCAAACGAAGGAAAAGGAGAAAAAAATGCAGAGTTGTTGCTGCAGCCGGACGCGTGCGCTCCCAGAATTGTGCAAACCGTCGATGCATAACCTAATGTTGTCGTCCGCCGTGGAGTGGAGAACGCACTCGCGACCAGATGACACGGCCGCCGCTCGCTGGGATTCATGGACCCTCCGGTGGAAGTGCGCCCCCTCTGCATCTTCGCCGCCGCTGCCGCCTGCTGAAATAGAAATAGAAGATGAGAGAGACAGTGAGGATGGGAGAGAGAGAGAGAGAGAGCGGAGGGAGGGGAGACAAACATACCTGCGCCACAATTCCGGCGAGAACAGCAGGTCCTTCTCCTTCTCCATCAGGCCGCAAACGCGGGTGCCGCTGGTGGGGACAGGACCCATGCGGTTGTCTCCGTCGTCGCCATATGTGGATGCAGGGGAGGGCATGCCAGTGATGGGCTCGACATGGCGCACCCCATCCACACTTGAGTCCCGCATCCAGCATCCTCAAACTGAAACCACTTAGCGCCGATCAAGACCCTAGGCCGCAGCGCCACCTCGCCGCCGCAACGCCGCCATGACCCACCAGTGCAAGAAGCACCTGCTACGCCTGCGCCTGCGCTGCCCTGGCAGCACGTGGTTCTGCTCCCCGCTGCACTGCCGGAAGGGGAGGGGACGGGCTGCTCGGTCGATTCAATCAGCGTCTTCGCCGTGGAGGCACGCGCGACGACCACCAAGGCGAGCAGCACCGTTGGGCGGCAGCCGGGCTTCTCCGGCGTCACGCACGCAGGATCGGCCACGAATCTGAGCAGGGACGACCGAGCGTCGCCTAAGCTTACCGCCGGCGAGCGAGAGCGGACGAAGCCCGACGAGGAAGGCAGTGGACCAAAGGACATGCGTCACCTGCTCCTGGTATGCGCCGTCATTGAGGGGCGGCGGGTAGGGAGGAGCTCACACGGGAGTTCGAGGACATGGAGGAGTGGGGGATCAGGAAGGAGGAGCTCCGGCGGGGGAGGCCGGTACAGGCGTGGGGGGATCGAGAAGGACCTTGGGCCGGTGGAGAAGACGATAGATGGAGGCCATCTAAAAAATAAATAGTCAAAGCGGTGCATTGGAACCAGAGCGGTAGAATTGAGAGGAACACCCGATATGCGGACTGCTCCATGGCCCACCACCATCTTAGGATGAACGCAGCTATGGCCACACTGCTGATACCCCAGAGCATCTCACCACCAAAGGCCCAATGCATCATTAAATAAATCTGAGTCTATCTTAAATTCTTGGACAGCACCAAAACGGTACACGCAAAGAAACATACAGTAATCAATCACCCCAAAACACACGTGTTAGCTCAGAGTTAATCCAAAAAGTAAATCAAAATTCTGTGAAAAAAGATGTTTGTTCACCTTTAGTATAGTAGTTATGTACATGTAGAATTTTTTGTCAAAATTTTTCGACAACTCGAAATATAATTTTTCGGTATAGGGAGCATACACACCCGGGAGCCGAATTGAATTTCGGATTATACTTCAATTTTATGATCGGCAAAGAAACATCACAATGTTAGGAGATAACATTAGAAATAGCAAACCGTTGCTCTCTTCTCTCCAGTTTCTCGGTAAACTAAATCTAGAAACATGTTTATAGATATTTGTAGATGTGAACACTTTAGAGCTTTCTACCGACCGTTATTGAAATGAAACATCAATATCAACGTGACATACAAATGCACTATAACACATCTTATGCCAAATACTAATGTGTGAAACAATTGCATGTCCTCTTTATTACTTGTGTTAGGTATAAGGGAAATTCATGTGAATAGAATGGGATCTTGTTTTGAATGCATGTTCCATATTTATGTTAAGCAAAAAAAAACAAATACATCATATGTTGCAAAATATGATTTCAATTTAAGATGATGAAATATTTGCAACTATGGACTTACATATTTTGTAACATGGATAACTACTTGTTATGCTCAGTTGCACCATAATCTATGAACTACCAAACAAATATATAGAATTAAGTCTTAGTTGAGAGAACTAATAATAAAAATATGGAATTAGTATAAATAAGTGAGAAAATGATGATATTGGAGAGTAGATACATTGGCGACGCAGGTGCCTCGCCGCCGGTGAGCGGCGGAACCGGCGGCTCGCGCGCAAGTCCTCCCCGGCGCGTGTCGCCGGTCTCAGCCCTGGACGTCGAGGCGCGGGTCCAGGCCGACAGCGCCCTTCAGCCCCTTAGCGAGGCGAGCTATTTCCGCTCGACTTTTGTTTCTTAGGGTTTGGGGGCAAGTCGAATTAGTGCTTCTGTGACATGCCTATTTCCCCGATTGCGTTCTTGGGAGTTATTAGAAGAGCAGAGTTTCTTCTTCTTGCGCTGGGGTTTCTTTTAGTTATCTGTTGTTGACCGCGGCCAAGGGCGGGGTATTCAGGGAGTATGTGTTTCAGTATCAAGCTTTTCAACAAGCTTTTCAACAAGCCGTAATGTAAGGATCAATTGGTCTGATATGGATTGTGGAGGTTCTAGTTTACTTTCTGGAGATAACGTTGTATGCAATGTGGCACGTACATCTTTTGGGATGTTCTTCACAAATATTTTCTTGGGATTGTGGTTAATCTCAAGCTTGATTTTGGATCTTATTGTTTTTCAGCCCGTTAGTATGCTAGACCTGCACTCTACCGGCCTCACATTATTCTTTGGTGTTGATGACGTACATGGAGGTTTGATCTTTGTTTCTCATCTTGTTACAACTAATTGATACTGTGCTTATTGGATACTTCTGTATATAATGTGAATTGTGCAAAAGTAAGTACTTGCTTTGGACCACTATGTTGAGTGTACCATTTCTCTCCAGTGATGTGTATTAAATTGATATAAGCTCCTATGCACATTCTATTGATTCCACGTTCCTCTATTATATACACTTATATAAAAATTCCAGACTTAGCAACATAATATTTGTTTCAGGAGCTAATGTTGCACTGTACTCTGGAAACCGATTTCATACTGAGCTTCTACAAGAGGGACTTGATCCCAACAATTTGGATAATGCATTTGGGCACCTGTTTTTCAGGTAACTTAACTAAATTATGTACTCTATGTACGTCTACCCCTTTTCAGTTGTCAAAGTTGAAAGGATAAATGTACACCTATTTTATTCATAGTTGTCTTGTTCTCATAGCAAAGAAGGTTCGGCATGTTGCGTGTGCAAATATGAAATATGTAACCACTGTTCCTGCTTATTTTTTGCAGAATGGATGAGCAGCTGAGAGCCTTAGCTAACCCTCGCGGCCGTTTTAGTTTCAATTTGCTAAGTTGTCTCAGTCCTGCTGCTTGTGTCAAGGTTTGGTTTCATCCAAGTTGATTATGAGTAGTGTGTTTCAGTATCAAGCTTTTGAAGAAGTTAACTAATGTTGTCTCTTAGATAATATGCATACTATTATCTGTAAAAACGAAATGGAAGGAATCGGTTGGTTTTTTTTTTGAAAAGGGATAAACCCGGCTTTTGCATCGTGATGATGCACACAACCCTTTATTAAAACCCAACTAATTTTGTTCAGCAGTACTTATTACATTTTAAGGTTCACTTAAAGATGATACAAAAATCAACCAACGAAAAAAGAAAAACAGCATGAAGTGATTAAGCATCCTCTAGTCGACTAATATGCTGCCAGCCAACCCGTCACAAGATATCCTGAGCGACCATCTGAAACCGTATGCATCCAGAAGCCATGACATCCCGTTGCTCTTGCGGCGAGAGGAGAGCCCAGAGTTGGATCCAATGCACCATGGAGAAGATCACAGATAAAAAATTGAAATTTATCTTGTTAAAAATTATATCATTGCGGCATCTCCATATTGACCAACATAAGGCTGATAGACCAATGCGAATTAAAACCTTGGATTGTTTGTCAACACCTTTTAACCAATTTCCAAACATATTTGTAATATTGGTCGGCGGAGGGAGATTATTAGTGAAATTAACAGTTCGCCATATTAATTTAGCAAAAGGACATGATAAGAATAAGTGTTCTACCGTCTCTTGTTCTCCGCAAAAAAAAGACATTTAGTACACCCTATCCATTGTCTCTTTGCTAAATTATCTTTTGTTGATAGCACCTTATTACTCAGGAACCACATAATTTTTTTGATTTTTAGGAGGATTTTCATCTTCCAAAGATATTTCAGTAAGTACGTTGTATGATCATTCATAAGATCCTCATACATAGATTTGATTGTAAACAACCCATTGGTTGTTAACTTCCACATAAAACAGCCTGGTTCATTATTTAAATTAACCATCAATAATCTTTGACATAAGTGTAACCACGCTGTCCATTTATTACCAGATAGTACACGTCTGAAACCAATGTTCGGCGCTATGTGTGCTAATACGTGAGCCACCAAAACATTCTTATGATTCACAATATTATATAAGGATGGGTACTGACTAGCTAATGAGGATTCCTCTAACCAAATAATTTCCCAAAATCTTGTCGATGTACCATTACCAATTTTAAAATATCCTTTAGTAAACAAATCATTTTAAACCCGCATGAGCTCCTTCCAGAAGGGGGAATCAGCCGGTTTTGCTTGTACTTCTGCAAGCGTTTTTTGGTTTAGGTATTTGTTATGTAGTAATTCTTGCCACATCCCTTCCTCATTAAGTAGTTTAAAGAGCCATTTACTCAGTAAACATTTATTTTTGAGTTCAAGGACTTCAATACCTAAACCTCCTTGATCCTTTGGTCGGCAAATTATATTCCATCTTGTGAGCCTATATTTTCTCTTATCTTCGTCCGACTGCCAGAAGAATCTAGATCTATAGAAATCAAGACGCTTTCTTACCCCGACGGGTATTTCCAGAAAAGATAACATGAACATTGGAAGCCTTGTTAAGATAGAATTGATAAGTACTAATCTATCGCTATACGATAGTAATTTTCCTTTCCAGCATCCAAATTTTCCTATAATGAATAGGGATTCCCAAGTATCTCAATGGGAAAGCCCCGATATCACATCCAAAAATTTGTTTATATTGTTGCTCTTCCTCTTTAGCCTTCCCGAAATAGAATAGCTCACTTTTGTAAAAATTAA
Source organism: Lolium multiflorum (assembly GCA_030979885.1). NCBI lineage: Eukaryota > Viridiplantae > Streptophyta > Magnoliopsida > Poales > Poaceae > Lolium > Lolium multiflorum. The sequence continues at coordinate 206,927,156 of CM061751.1, forward strand.
TCTCGGGGTCCGATAATTCTTCAAATAAACATAGAATTAATTTCATATTTACCGCCTTTTGCAAATCAGGTTCTAAGAACAGAATTGTATCATCATCATCATACTGTAGGATAGAGATTTCACCCTCAACAAGATAATGAATGAGACCACCCACTTTACCATCCTCCTTTGCTCTTTCAATTAAAATAGCAAGCATGCCTGCTATAATATTAAAAAGCATTTGAGATAATGGGCCACCCTGCTTGACACCTTTTTTTGTTTGAAAATAGCGACCAATGTCGTCATTTACTTTAACACCAACACTTCCATCATGCATGAAAGATTAATTTGGCTAACTAGGTTTTATGATCAGCCAAATTAATTTAATACTCCATCAAGCTAATTATTCGGTATTTTGCTTAAGAATTGTACCAGAGATTTGCAAGGTTATATAGAGCTACAACGCTGATACCTGGGGCAGGTTTCAAGCGGCCTCAGGTGCCAAGATGAAGGTATTTTGCAAAGGTTGTGTTGAATATATAATTTGGCTGCTAGTTTAAAATGCAGGCTTTGATCATCGCTAGTTCAGTATAGACGTTGCTTCGGCCGATCAGCCGTAGCACATTATTGACTCAAGCCAAATGTTTGAAGTTTCACATGATTTCCTGTGGCTATGAAGAGTTGAAGACAAGTCCTAAGCAAAATTCTAGTAATGATGAAAAGAGAGGATAAGGAGAATATAAGAAAAATTCTTTGTATTAAATTAAGCAGTTGTGTGCGTTTTGGGGTGCCTTAATTTTTCGCAGTATTTTCTGCCCTCTCCATCCTTTATTTCGTGTGTGATGTCGGGTAACCATAATGTTGCTATGTTACTATTATTTCACTGGTCGCTGGTGTCCATGTGACCATGTCCCGATGCCACACGTGGGCTGTTTTGTGGTTGGACACATGCACTGTCTCACCTCACCGAGATGATGTTGCGGCTATCTGTCGATGCTACCGAGCAGCGGCAACATGGATGACCACATACAGTTAAGGTAAGGAATGCCATGATCAACTATGAACTTTCAGTTATTTCCCCTGTCTAACATTTTCCATGGGACGTTGCATATTTTACTCTTGCTAGCGCAGAGGTTATATCTCTCTGCAATTGGTTACTGGTTAGTCTGGTTCCCATTCTTAGATATTCTAATGTGCTCTTGACATGTGCTAGAACTGAATTTTCAGACATCTTTTCTCCTCTTCCACCTTGTGTCGGGGGATATAAGTCTGACGGTAAGGATAAAGAAATACAACAGCCTTCTTTGTGTTGTCTGACTGAACTACATCTCTGCATGTGAGACATGCTCAAGTAGTACTATAAAATTTTGTTTAACTAATTAGTCTCTACTGAATTTACTCAAATGCTTCCGTCATATATTAATTGTGCAAGAATTTGAAACCCTAAATGAATTCAGTATTCACCTTTTGTTGTGAAGCCATCACATCATGCCGCTCTTGTGCAGTTAGAAAGTTCTTTGGGAGACCTTAGATATTAAGCGGTTAACTTTTGCTCATTTGTTCATTTTGTTTTTCTGATTTTCTTGCAAGTCTTTGGTACACTGCAGGTTTACAAGGACAAAAATTGGTCCAATGATTTCTTTTAGATGACATAGCTATATAGGAAGCTTTCCCGCATAGTACATTGTAACATTTTCTTTACTTGCCTTAAATAGCAAACATGATAGTACCCAAGTTGGATACGCTAGAGTACTATAAGAGTAGTCTTTCTAGATGTACCAAGCATTGAAATATCATATCACATCATTCCAATTTAATGTATGGTGCATATAATATTTACATTCACCATGTAGAGAGCCAATACAAATAAGAGGTGTGTGTGCTTTTGCTTTGCTAACATGGCATGGAAAAAATCGGTAACAACAGAGATGATCACCCACTTCCAGAATTCGACATCGAGGAATAGTATTTGCAATTGACTTAGCTCATCTAAGAGGCCAACAATGAGGAATGATGATATAAGTCAATTGAGAATCAGATATGATTATGTAGGCTGTTAAAAGTTCACTGGTTGGTTCATTTTGTCTTGCTCTGCCCCACAAGCATCTCTGGTCAGAAGTTACATTTTTTAGATCATGGTAGTAATGTATACATTTGATTGCAAAGAAGATTTACAAATTCAGGAGTTGTTCCCCTAACTGGCAGTAGTCGACACTGATCACAAGGAAAGATATCAGTAAGAAATCTATTTCCAATGTTACTATATCGCACAAAACCTAACATCATAGACCTGCTTGTGAACTCTTTTGCAGCAATTCAGCTTTGGCCTATCCTCACCCCAACCCCCTGGTCGTGCAGCATTGGTTGAGTCATAGAAAGCCTAGGTAGCCAATATAGGCAACAATGTCATGAAAGCCCAACGGCAACCACCATTTGATCATAAGCTCCTTCCATTGGTGAGATTTCCTCACCCATTCCCTTACTTACCCTGTCACATGTGCTCCGAATTATGTTCCTCTATCTATGTCTGCACCACCTCTGAATCCTATACATGAGCATGCAAAATGAGTGTGTTTTCTTGAGATGGTCTTGAAATAGAGCAGGGAAGGATGCCTAAGTACATATTTGCTATAATAAAGTTGTCATATCCAAGCATTGGTGATTCAGTATTAACTTGTAATCTCACATGTTTTCTTGAGTGAAATGTCACCACTCGGATTCATGTTTTACATAACAACACCCTGTGCTACAAGATCTACAAGATTTGTTGCAAAGTGTGTTGCTTCTTCTACACTAATTACTACCTTTGGTTAACATAGTACATGTCAGTTACATCTGCAAGACACAAGTGTATGTCTATAGTTGGTTGTTTATGTACTGCAAGATTTTTCAATATGAAATGTAGAGGTGTTGTGGTGAATCTTTGATAGATTGGGCAATTATATATTAGGTGTACAATGGTCATTCCATCACATTTCTTCGAATTCCTTGTGCAAGTAAGCTATATATGTTTAAAGAACAGGTTTCACATTTACTTAAGCTTGAGAACATGTTCAAATACTACTGTAGTGCTCTTTTTTCTTTTGCGTATAGAGAACATACAAGTTGAGATATATGCACTCACATGAAGTAGATTAACTGGGATGAGTCGGTGATGCATACATATATTCTGTACTAAGCTAGCTTCTAGGATGTTGCAACCAGTTGATAAGTTTTGAGGCACTGCTGTTATCACCATGTCCTTTGAAGACTTGATACATTCTGGCCTTTTAACATCATATCCACATTTCAGTTGACATAATTTGTACATTTTACATTTTAGTAAGTGATGATACACATAAGGGATGTGGATGAGCTCCACATGAAGTAATTTGAGATTAAGAAGACCAGAAGATTGGTCGATTTTTCTCTGTTCCACCAATGTCTTGGTGTTGTTAGTTATTCATAGTTTCGTAATTTTAGGCTGCCGGTTGTGGGAACAAAAACTAAAGCAAAGTACTAGACAAAACTAAAAGAAGTTGAGACATGCAAAAATATATTGGATAAGTTTGTGTAAAGTCTACAACAAATATGATGGTTGTTTTTAAATAAGTTAGGTGAGATGACTAGATGATGAGATTGCTGAACTAAAAGTTACTTGATTATCTTCTTAAGGAAGGCAATTTGAGTGCTCCTAGGGTGTAAAGAATTTGAGCTTTAGGTGTAGAAAGTTGGGATATATACCTTTTTCTCATTGTATGCCACAGTTGTTGATATACACTAGATATCTTTATCAATTTCGACGGAATTCCATGGTTATTTGATGGTAATGTATTGATATCAAAGTGGGCCAGCTATTTTTCTGTTGGTTAGTTTGCATAGTTTGGTTTCGGTTTTATTGTTTTTCAGATCATAATATACACTACTACATTTGTCTCTTTGTTTCAGCTGCCAAGTGAGGTTAAATTGGATCGAGAGATGCACAGCTCGGTGCACGCATGCAAGATCAAATTCAGACTGAGGAATGATAAGTTCCACGGAAGGCTATCAAAACACAGTCCGGCCATTCCTGTTTCATTTCTCCTTGCCTTGAATCATGTAATATTTAAATATTATATCTCACACACTTCTCTTCAGGGGAACGTATATCACTCAGTGTTTTAAACTCTTTGCTTATCAACACAGATGTGCACAAATAAAAAATCTCAGTAATAAAAAGGTGAGCTATCTTAGATGCTCATCCTCTGGTCTCTAGCACACCTCCACCTCCCCATATTAGCTTCCAGTAGAAATATTTGTTTTGGCTCTCCATCCCATGGCTTGATAAGGGAAAATATTTTTTTTGGCTCTCCATCCCATGGCTTGATAAGGGCGCGGCGTGCCGCCGCGCCAGCCCCTGCTAGTTTATCATATTTGCTTTCACGTACTTTTTCTCTCTTTCGTTTACCTGGCGGCTCCCTAGCAGCTCTAGGGTTTCATTGATCTTTGCCATTTTGCGCTGAAAAATGGTCGTATCTCCTCTCCGAAATCGAGGATTCTTTGTTGCCTTGCCGGAAAAGCAATTGTTCGTCATCACGAGAGTACGACGGTTATCCTGGTCTTGCGCGGCAGTTTTGCGTGCCAACAGTGATATGGATTATGGAGGTTCTAGTTTAATTGCTGGAGATATGCTTTTCAGTTGGAAGTGGTATTATATATTACTCCTTTATCCAAATTTTGAGTTGGAAGTTGGAGTAGTTGTGGTTGTTGCACCTTGGCTGTTATCACTTTCATATTCCCAGGTATGAAGGTAGAAAGAATTATTTTCGTGTGCTTGAAATTCGTCATTCTTTCTTACACATTCATTGTTTCTTAATCAAAGGGAACAGAGAACGCTTTTTTCCCCTCCTAGTGGCTCTCATTGTTTGTTTATTCCATATAAGAGTTGGAATTATTTCTCGTATATAATTTAGTTTGAAAACTTTTTCTTTCAGGGAATCCCTTACTCCGAAGGAAGCACAGCCTGCATGGCCCTCATTGGAGGAAACCAGGTCATTCTTGGAAGTGTTGGTGATTCTCACTGCGTACTCCTTGTATTACCAGTGGGCCAAATGCCACAATATATAGTACATGTACAGACGCAAATATGCAGGAAGCCCCCTAATATATGGGGAAACTACAATATACATACTCTACCCCCCCCCCCGCAAACTCATGGTGGATCCACAACACCGAGTTTGGAGAGTAAGCATGCTGCTCGAGTTTGTGCCTTTGTAAAGAAATCCGCCAACTGCAAATCTGAAGGCACATAATGAACCGCAACAACCTCATCCTGCACCTGAGCACGTGTATAAAAAGCATCAACACCAATATGCTTGATCAGCTCATGCTTGACTGGATCACGTGCAATACTGATAGCACATGTACTGTCAGACAAAAGGGGAGTGGGTGTCGTAACAGAGACCCCAAAATCTGCAAGCAACCACCGTAACCAGGTCACCTCAGCAATCAACAAAGTCATAGCCCGCAACTCAGCCTCAACACTCGAACGGGAACAGAATACCCGGGAGGAGGCTGCATGTAAACCTCCTCACTCAACTCGTCATTAAGAAAAGCGTTCTGAACATCAAGCTGGGACACAGACCAGCGTCGAACAGAAGCAACAACAAGAAGAGTACACACACATATGAGCCACAGGGGCAAAAGTCTCATCATAGTCACGGCCGTGCTCCTGCTAAAAGCCACAAGCCACAAGACGCGCTTTATAGCGCTCAAGAGATCCATCAGAGCGGGTCTTAATTTTATAGACCCACTTACACGTGATGGGACGAACACCAGAAGGGAGAGAAACAAGATCCCAAGTGCCGGTGCGCTCAAGCGCAGCGATCTCCTCAGCCATGGCAAGCTGCCATTCAGGATGACGCTCGGCATCCCGATACAAAGTCGGCTCGGAGGCGACAGAGAGACCATACTGACTCGGAGAGTAACGGTCTGGAGCACGACACTGACGAATAGGCCGTGAAGAGGAAAGCTCATTGGCGGAAGACGACGCATCAGAAAAGGAGGGAGAAGGAACAGCATCGGAAGAATCCGAAGCCGGAGAACGAGGAGTACTAGGGGAACTAGACGGAGGAGAGGATGGCGCCGAAGTCGAAGGGGGCGCATCAGGACTAGGAGGGGGAGGAGAAGGGACAACAACGGGTGCATCCGGAAAAATAAGAAAAGAGATATCATCCACCAGGTAAGTACCCGAGGTGGGGCGAGGATAGAAGGGACGCGTCTCATCAAACGTGACGTCACGAGAGATGTGCATCCGACGACCAACATGGTCCCAACAGCGATAGCCCTTATGCTCATCACTGTATCCGAGAAAAACACACTCAACAGACTGAGCGGTCAGTTTGGTGCGTTCGCGAGGAGGGAGAAGAACATAGCAAACGCAACCAAACAAACGAAGAGTCGAGTAATCTGGAGAGCGACCAGATTGACGCTCGAGAGGAATGCCACCTTGAAGGGCAGCAGAAGGCTGAATGTTAATGAGGTAAGTCGACGTAGCGACAGCCTCAGCCCAGAAATGCGGCGAAAGAGAGGAAGCAATCATCATAGCACGGGTAGTCTCAAGAATATGATGGTGCTTACGCTCAGCGACACCATTTTGAGCATGGGCGCCGGGACACGAGAACTGAGCAAGGGTGCCCTGCTCAGCAAGAACACCACGTAGGTGCTGGGAGTATACTCTCCTGCAGAATCAGCACGAAACACACGAATAGGCGTGGAATACTGAGTACGAACCATGGCTGCAAAGCGCTGATAAATAGAGAGCACCTCACTGCGAGAGCGCATAAGAAACAACCAGGTGTACCGCGAAAAATCATCAATAAACAAAATATAGTATCGATGACCCCCTTTCAAAAGAAAGGGAGTCGGACCCCAAACATCTGAATGAACCAAATCAAAAGGTCGCTGAGATACAGACACACTAGTAGGATAGGGGAGCTGAATCTGTTTACCTAACCTACAACTGTAGGGATACGTTGCATAGAAAACAAAAAATTTCCTACCGCGAGAACGCAAACCAAGCCAAGATGCAATCTAGAAGATGGGAGCAACGAGGAGATGATCGAGACTCACCCTTGAAGATTTCCAAAGCCTACAAGATGAGGCTCTTGTTGCTGCGGTAGACGATCACTTGCCGCTTGCAAAAGCGCGTAGAAGATCTTGATCACGGTGCCACGATCGGGCAGCACCTCCGTACTCGGTCACACGTTCGGTGTTGATGAAGACGACGTCCTTCTCCCCGTTCCAGCGGGCAGCGGAAGTAGTAGCTCCTCCTTGAATCCGGCAGCACGACGGCGTGGTGGCGGTGGCGATGGAGAACTCCGGTGGAGCTTCGCTAAGCGTTGCGGGAGAGGTGGAGGAGGTGGGCGGCTAGGGTTTGGGAGAGGGGGGCCGGCCACTATGGGGTGCGGCCACCTTGTGGTTGGGGTGGCCGGCCCCCTCCCCTTGCTCCTCATTATATAGGTGGAACACCCAAGAGTTGGTCTACAAGTCTTCGAATAAGACCCCAAACCAAAACCTTCCATATGACATGAAACCTACCCAAGGTGGGATTCCCACCTTTCCTTGGGAGGGGGTGGCCGGCCACCTTGGTGGAGCCTACCTGGGACTCCACCCCTCTAGGGTTGGCCGTCCATGGGTGGTGGAGTCCCTCCGGGACTCCGCCTTCCAAAGTGATTTCTTCCGGACTTTTCTAGAACCTTCTAGAACCTTCCATAAATGCACCAGATCATTTCCAAACTTGGAATATGACTTCCTATATATGAATCTTATTCTCCGGACCATTCCGGAACTCCTCGTGATGTCCGGTATCCCATCCGAGACTCCGAACAAAACTTCGAACTCCATTCCATATTCAAGTTCTACTATTACACCATCAAACCTTAAGTGTGTCACCCTACGGTTCGTGAACTATGTGGACATGGGTGAGAACTCTCTCCGACCAATAACCAATAGCGGGATCTGGAGATCCATAATGGCTCCCACACATTCAACGATGACTTAGTGATCGAATGAACCATTCACATACGATACCAATTCCCTTTGTCACACGATATTTTACTTGTCCGAGGTTTGATCATCGGTATCACTCTATACCTTGTTCAACCTCGTCTCCGACAAGTACTCTTTACTCGTACCGTGATATGTGGTCTCTTATGAACTTATTCATATGCTTGCAAGACATTAGACGACATTCCACCGAGAGGGCCCAGAGTATATCTATCCGTCATCGGGATGGACAAATCCCACTGTTGATCCATATGCCTCAACTCATACTTTCCGGATACTTAATCCCACCTTTATAACCATCCATTTACGCAGTGGCGTTTGATGTAATCAAAGTACCTTTCCGGTATAAGTGATTTACATGATCTCATGGTCGAAAGGACTAGGTAACTATGTATCGAAAGCTTATAGCAAATAACTTAATGACGTGATCTTATGCTACGCTTAATTGGGTGTGTCCACTACATAATTCATATAATGATATAACCTTGTTATTAATAACATCCAATGTTCATGATTATGAAACTAATCATCTATTAATCAACAAGCTAGTTAAGAGGCTTACTAGGGACTCATTGTTGTTTACATATCACACATGTATCAATGTTTCGGTTAATACAATTATAGCATGGTATATAAACATTTATCATAAACATAAAGATATATAATAACCACTTTTATTATTGCCTCTTGGGCATATCTCCAACAGTCTCCCACTTGCACTAGAGTCAATAATCCAGATTACATTGTAAGGTACCTAACACCCATGGCATTCTGGTGTTGGTCATGCTTTGCCCTAGGGAGAGCTTTAGTCAACGGATCTGCTACATTCAGATCAGTGTGTACTTTGCAAATCTTTACTTCTCCATCTTCGATGTACTCGCGAATCGAATGATAACGCAGCTTGATATGCTTCAGCCTCTTGTGTGACCTTGGTTCTTGTGCATTGGCGATGGCACCCATGTTGTCACAATAGATGACTAGTGGGTCCAATGCACTAGGAACCACACCGAGCTCTACAATGAACCTCTTCATCCATACCGCTTCGATGAAGCCTCTGAAGCCGCTATGTACTCTGATTCTGTTGAAGACTTCGCCACCGTGCACTGCTTCGAGCTTGCAGCACCATTCAATATAAACACGTACCCGTAGTGACTTAGAGTCATCATGGGATCGGTGTATCCATGTTAAACTGCTGTTGGAGCCTTACGTCTGTGCGATAATTTCTTATGTTCCATGCCACATTATTGATGATATCTACATGTTTTATGCATACTTTATGTCATATTTATGCGTTTTCTGGAACTAACCTATTGACGAGATGCCGAAGGGCCAGTTTTGTTTTCTGTTTTTGGTTTCAGAAATCCTAGTAAGGAAATATTCTCGGAATCGGACGAAATCAACGCCGATCCTATTTCTCCACGAAGCTTCCGAACACCCGAGAGCCACTAGAGGAGCCCTGTGGCCCAGATGATAGGGCAGCGCGCCGGGCCTGGCCGCGCCCCTATTGTGTCACCGCCTCGTCGACCTTCCGACTCTTCGCCTATTTAAAGGTCCCTGACCTAAAACCTCGATACGGAAAAGCCACGGTACGAGAAACCTTCGAGAGCCGCCGCCATCGCGAAGCCAAGATCTGGGGACAGGACTCTCGTTCCGGCACGCCGCCGGGACGGGGAAGTGCCCCCGGAAGGCTCCTCCATCGACATCACCGCCATCTTCATCAACGCTATTGTCTCCCATGAGGAGGGAGTAGTTCTCCATCGAGGCTCGGGGCTGTACCGGTAGCTATGTGGCTAATCTCTCTCCTATGTACTTCAATACAATAATCTCATGAGCTGCCTTACATGATTGAGATTCATATGATGATGCTTGTAATCTAGATGTCGTTATGCTAGTCAAGTGAATTTTACTTATGTGATCTCCGGAGACTCCTTGTCCCACGTGTGTAAAGGTGACAGTGTGTGCACCGTGTGGGTCTCTTAGGCTATATTTCACAGAATACTTATTCACTGTTATGAATGGCATAGTGAAGTGCTTATTTATATCTCTTTATGATTGCAATGTGTTTTGTATCACAATTTATCTATGTGCTACTCTAGTGATGTTATTAAAGTAGTTTTATTCCTCCTGCACGGTGTAATGGTGACAGTGTGTGCATCCGTGTTAGTACTTGGCGTAGGCTATGATTGTGATCTCTTGTAGATTACGAAGTTAACTATTGCTATTATGGTATTGATGTGATCTATGCCTCCTTTCGTAGCGTGAAGGTGACAGTGTGCATGCTACGTTAGTACTTGGTTTAGTTGTGTTGATCTATCATGCACTCTAAGGTTATTTAAATATGAACATTGAATTGTGGAGCTTGTTAACTCCGGCATTGAGGGTTCGTGTAATCCTACGCAATGTGTTCATCATCCAACAAGAGTGTAGAGTATGCATTCATCTATTCTGTTATGTGATCAATGTTGAGAGTGTCCACTAGTGAAAGTATGATCCCTAGGCCTTGTTCCTAAATATGCTATCGCTGCTTGTTTACTGTTCTTTGCGTTTACTGCTGCTTGTTTTTGCAAAGCACTTTTCTGGTGCCGTTGCCACTGCTCATATATATTTATACCACCTGTATTTCACTATCTCTTCGCCGAACTAGTGCACCTATTAGGTGTGTTGGGGACACAAGAGACTTCTTGCTTTGTGGTTGTAGGGTTGCATGAGAGGGATATCTTTGACCTCTTCCTCCCTGAGTTCGATAAACCTTGGGTGATCCACTTAAGGGAAACTTGCTGCTGTTCTACAAACCTCTGCTCTTGGAGGCCCAACACTGTCTACAAGAATAGAAGCACCCGTAGACATCAAGCTATTTTCTGGCGCTGCCGGGAGGAAAGGTAAAAGGCACTCATACTCCGGTTCCAGGTAACAATACTTTTCTGGCGCCATTGTGTGTGTGCTCGAAGCTATTTCCTTTAGATCCTGCAATTGCATATTTTTGTTTCTTGTTTTACACTAGTTAGGCATAATGGACAACAATGAGCTTCTTATTCTATTTCCTGATTTAAGACATGGATGGTTTGATGCGAAAATTAAAAAACCTATGGAACATATTAGTATGAACGCTTTGAACACCATTGTTGCTAATGATATGGAAAATTCTAAGCTTGGGGAAGCTGGCTTTGATGAGCATGATATTTTTAGTCCCCCAAGCATTGAGGAGAAAATTTACTTTGATGATACTTTGCCTCCTATATTTGATGATGAGAATAATAATGATAGCTACTTTGTTGAATTTGCTCCCACTACAACTAATAAAATTGATTATGCTTATGTGGAGAGTAATAATTTTATGCATGAGACTCATGATAAGAATGCTTTATGTGATACTTATATTGTTGAGTTTGTTCATGATGCCTCTGAAAGTTATTATGAGAGAGGAAAATATGGTTGTAGAAATTTTCATGTTACTAAAACACCTCTCTATATGCTGAAATTTTTGAAGTTACACTGGTTTTATCTTCCTATGCTTGTTACTTTGTTCTTCATGAATTCATTTGTGTACAAGATTCCTATGCATAGGAAGCATGCTAGGCTTAAATTTGTTTGAATTTGCCTCTTGATGCTCCTTTTTGCTCCAAATACTATTTCTTGCGAGTACATCATTAAAACTGCTGAGCCCATCTTAATGGCTATAAAGAAAGAACTTCTTGGGAGATAACCCACGTGTTTATTTTACTACAGTACTTTGTTTTATATTTGTGTCTTGGAATTTGTTACTACTGTAGAAACCTCTCCTTATCTTATTTTATTGCATTGTTGTGCCAAGTAAAGTCTTTGATAGTAGGGTTGATACTAGATTTGGATTACTGCGCAGAAACAGATTTCTGTCTGTCACGAATCTGGACCTAATTATCTGTAGGTAACTTAGAAAATTATGACAATTTACGAGAGTGATCCTCAGATATGTACGCAACTTTCATTCAATTTGGGCATTTTCATCTGAGCAAGTCTGGTGCCACTTTAAAATTCGTCTTTACGGACTGTTCTGTTTTGACAGATTCTGCCTTTTATTTCGCATTGCCTCTTTTGCTATGTTGGATGAATTTCTTTGTTCCATTGACTTCCAGTAGCTTTGGGCAATGTCCAGAAGTGTTAAGAATGATTGTGTCACCTCTGAACATGTGAATTTTTGATTATGCACTAATCCTCTAATGAGTTTGTTTCGAGTTTGGTGTGGAGGAAGTTTTCAAGGGTCAAGAGAGGAGGATGATATACTATGATCAAGAAGAGTGAAGAGTCTAAGCTTGGGGATGCCCCGGTGGTTCATCCCTGCATATTTCAAGAAGACTCAAGCATCTAAGCTTGGGGATGCCCAAGGCATCCCCTTCTTCATCGACAAATTTATCAGGTTCCTCCCTTGAAACTATATTTTTATTCGGTCACATCTTATGTACTTTACTTGGAGCGTCTGTTTGTTTTTGTTTTTGTTTTTGTTTGAATAAATGCTTGTGTGGGAGAGAGACACGCTCCGCTGGTTCATATGAACACATGTGTTCTTAGCTTTTAATGTTCATGGCGAAGGTTGAAACTGCTTCGTTAATTGTTATATGGTTGGAAACGGGAAATGCTACATGTAGTAATTGATAAAATGTCTTGAATAATTTGATACTTGGCAATTGTTGTGCTCATGTTTAAGCTCTTGCATCATATACTTTGCACCCATTAATGAAGAAATACATAGAGCTTGCTAAAATTTGGTTTGCATATTTGGTCTCTCTAAAGTCTAGATAATTTCTAGTATTGAGTTTTGAACAACAAGGAAGACGGTGTAGAGTCTTATAATGTTTACAATATGTCTTTTATGTGAGTTTTGCTGCACCGGTTCATCCTTGTGTTTGTTTCAAATAACCTTGCTAGCCTAAACCTTGTATCGAGAGGGAATACTTCTCATGCATCCAAAATCCTTGAGCCAACCACTATGCCATTTGTGTCCACCATACCTACCTACTACATGGTATTTCTCCGCCATTCCAAAGTAAATTGCTTGAGTGCTACCTTTAAATTTCCATCATTCGCCTTTGCAATATATAGCTCATGGGACAAAATAGCCTTAAAAACTATTGTGGTATTGAATATGTACTTATGCACTTTATCTCTTATTAAGTTGCTTGTTGTGCGATAACCATGCTCCTGGGGACGCCATCAACTCTTTGTTGAATATCATGTGAGTTGCTATGCATGTTCGTCTTGTCTGAAGTAAGGGCGGTTTTCACAATCAAATGGTTTGAGTATGCATACTGTTAGAGAAGAACATTGGGCCGCTAACTAAAGCCATGAATCATGGTGGAAGTTTCAGTTTGGACATAAAACCTCAATCTCTTATGAGAATATTAACTAATGCTTAAGCATTAAAAGAGGAGTCCATTATCTGTTGTCTATGTTGTCCCGGTATGGGTGTCTAAGTTGAGAATGATCAAAAGCGAGAAATCCAATGCGAACCTTCTCCTTAGACCCTTGTACAGGCGGCATAGAGGTACCCCTTTGTGACACTTGGTTGAAACATATGTTATACAATGATAATCCGTGTTAATCCAAGCTAATTAGGACAAGGTGCGGGCACTACTAGTATACTATGCATGAGGCTTGCAACTTGTAAGATATAATTTACATGATGCATATGCTTTATTACTACCGTTGACAAAATTGTTTCATGTTTTCACAAATAAAAGCTCTAGCACAAATATAGCAATCGATGCTTTTCCTCTTTGAAGGGCCTTTCTTTTACTTTTATGTTGAGTCAGTTCACCTATCTCTCTCCACCTCAAGAAGCAAACACTTGTGTGAACTGTGCATTGATTCCTACATACTTGCATATTGCACTTGTTATATTACTTTACATTGACACTATCCATGAGATATACATGTTATAAGTTGAAAGCAACCGCTGAAACTTAATCATCCTTTGTGTTGCTTCAATACTTTTACTTTGAATTATTGCTTTATGAGTTAACTCTTATGCAAGACTTATTGATGCTTGTCTTGAAAGTACTATTCATGAAAAGTCTTTGCTTTATGATTCATTTTTTACTCATGTCATTACCATTGTTTTGATCGCTGCATTCATTACATATGCTTACAATAGTATGATCAAGGTTATGATGGCATGTCACTCCAGAAATTATCTTTGTTATCGTTTACCTGCTCGGGACGAGCAGAACTAAGCTTGGGGATGCTGATACGTCTCCGACGTATCGATAATTTCTTATGTTCCATGCCACATTATTGATGATATCTACATGTTTTATGCATACTTTATGTCATATTTATGCGTTTGGAACTAACCTATTGACGAGATGCCGAAGGGCCAGTTGTCTGCTGTTTTTGGTTTCAGAAATCCTAGTAAGGAAATATTCTCGAATCGACGAAATCAACGCCCAGCATCCTATTTCTCCACGAAGCTTCCAGAACACCCGAGAGCCACCGAGGAGCCCTGTGGGCCCAGATGATAGGGCGCGGCCGGTGGCCCGGCCCCCCTGTTGTGTCACCACCTCGTCGACCTTCCGACTCCGCCTCTTCGCCTATTTAAAGGTCCCTGACCTAAAACCTCGATACGGAAAAGCCACGGTACGAGAAACCTTCGAGAGCCGCCGCCATCGCGAAGCCAAGATCTGGGGGACAGGACTCTCTGTTCCGGCACGCCGCCGGGACGGGGAAGTGCCTCCGGAAGGCTCCTCCATCGACATCACCGCCATCTTCATCAACGCTGCTGTCTCCCATGAGGAGGGAGTAGTTCTCCATCGAGGCTCGGGGCTGTACCGGTAGCTATGTGGTTAATCTCTCTCCTATGTACTTCAATACAATAATCTCATGAGCTGCCTTACATGATTGAGATTCATATGATGATGCTTGTAATCTAGATGTCGTTATGCTAGTCAAGTGAATTTTACTTATGTGATCTCCGGAGACTCCTTGTCCCACGTGTGTAAAGGTGACAGTGTGTGCACCGTGTGGGTCTCTTAGGCTATATTTCACAGAATACTTATTCACTGTTATGAATGGCATAGTGAAGTGCTTATTTATATCTCTTTATGATTGCAATGTGTTTTGTATCACAATTTATCTATGTGCTACTCTAGTGATGTTATTAAAGTAGTTTTATTCCTCCTGCACGGTGTAATGGTGACAGTGTGTGCATCCGTGTTAGTACTTGGCGTAGGCTATGATTGTGATCTCTTGTAGATTACGAAGTTAACTATTGCTATGATGGTATTGATGTGATCTATGCCTCCTTTCGTAGCGTGAAGGTGACAGTGTGCATGCTACGTTAGTACTTGGTTTAGTTGTGTTGATCTATCATGCACTCTAAGGTTATTTAAATATGAACATTGAATTGTGGAGCTTGTTAACTCCGGCATTGAGGGTTCGTGTAATCCTACGCAATGTGTTCATCATCCAACAAGAGTGTAGAGTATGCATTCATCTATTCTGTTATGTGATCAATGTTGAGAGTGTCCACTAGTGAAAGTATGATCCCTAGGCCTTGTTCCTAAATACTGCTATCGCTGCTTGTTTACGTTTTACTGCGTTACTACTGCGTTACTACGCTTGTTTATGTCCTGGGCAAAGCACTTTTCTGGTGCCGTTGCCACTGCTCATATATATTTATACCACCTGTATTTCACTATCTCTTCGCCGAACTAGTGCACCTATTAGGTGTGTTGGGGACACAAGAGACTTCTTGCTTTGTGGTTGCAGGGTTGCATGAGAGGGATATCTTTGACCTCTTCCTCCCCGAGTTCGATAAACCTTGTGTGATCCACTTAAGGGAAACTTGCTGCTGTTCTACAAACCTCTGCTCTTGGAGGCCCAACACTGTCTACAAGAATAGAAGCACCCGTAGACATCAGTCACCTCCATAACAAAGAAACATATCCTTAGTTCTTTTCAAGTACTTCAGGATATTCTTGACCGCTGTCCAGTGTTCCATTCCTGGATCACTTTGATATCTGCTAGTCAAACTAACAGCATGTGCTATATCCGGTCTTGTACATAGCATGGCATACATGATAGAGCCTACTGCCGAGGCATAGGGGATCTGACTCATCCTTTCTCTTTCTTCTGCCGTAGCCGGACCTTGAGTCTTACTCAAGACCTTGCCTGGTAACATAGGTAAGAATCCTTTCTTACTTTCGTCCATTCTAAACTTCTTTAGAATCTTGTCCAGGTATGTACTCTGTGATAGCCCTATTAGGCGTCTTGATCTATCTCTATAAATCTTGATGCCTAATATATATGATGCTTCACCAAGGTCTTTCATTGAAAAACTATTATTCAAATAACCTTTTACACTGCTTAATAGTTCTATATCATTCCCAATCAACAATATGTCATCTACATATAATATCAGGAATGCTACAGAGCTCCCACTCACTTTCTTGTAAATACAGGCCTCTCCATGACACTGTATAAACCCGAAGTCTTTGATCACCTTATCAAAGCGTCGGTTCCAACTTCTCGATGCTTGCTTCAGTCCATAAATTGAACGCTGAAGTTTGCATACTTTGTCAGCATTTTTAGGATCGACAAAACCTTTGGGTTGTACCATATACAACTCTTCCTCAATGTCTCCATTAAGGAACGCCGTTTTGACATCCATCTGCCAAATCTCATAATCGAAAAATGCAGCTATTGCTAACAAAATCCTCACAGATTTTAGCTTCGCTACAGGTGAGAAAGTCTCATCGTAGTCAACACCTTGAATTTGTCGGAAACCCTTTGCGACAAGTCGAGCTTTATAGATAGTAATATTACCATCAGCATCTGTTTTTCTCTTGAAGATCCATTTATTCTCGACAGCCTTGCGGCTATCAGGTAAGTCTACCAAAGTCCATACTTTGTTATCATACATGGATCCCATTTCGGATTTCATGGCTTCTTGCCATTTGTTGGAATCTGGGCTCATCATCGCTTCTTCATACGTCGCAGGGTCTTCATCATTGTTGTCCACAATCATGACATTTAGACAAGGATCATACCAATCAGGAGTGGCACGTTCCCTTGTCGATCTGCGAGGTTCAGTAGTTATCTCATTTGAAGTTTCATGATCATTATCATTAGCTTCCTCTGTTGCCGGTGTAGGCGGCACAGGAACAACTTCCGGTACTGCGCTACTCTGATCAACGAGTGAAGATTCTTCAATCTCATCGAGTTCTACTTTTCTTCCAGTCACTTCTTTAGTGAGAAATTCTTTCTCAAGAAAGGTTCCGTTCTTAGCAACAAAGATTTTGCCTTCGGATCTGTGATAGAAAGTGTACCCTATAGTTTCCTTAGGGTATCCTATGAAGACGCATTTCTCCGCTTTGGGTTCTAGCTTGTCCGGTTGTAACTTCTTTACATAGGCTTCGCAACCCCAAACTTTTAGGAACGACAGCTTAGGTTTCTTATTAAACCATAATTCATACGGTGTCGTTTCAACGGATTTTGATGGTGCTCTATTTAAAGTGAATGCGGCTGTCTCTAATGCATAACTCCAAAATGATAAAGGTAAATCAGTAAGAGACATCATAGAACGAACCATATCTAAGAGAGTTCGATTACGACGTTCGGACACACCGTTTCGTTGTGGTGTTCCCGGCGGTGTCAATTGTGAAAGTATTCCGCATTTCTTTAAATGCATGCCAAACTCATAACTCAGATATTCACCTCCACGATCAGATCGTAGAAATTTAATCTTCTTGTTACGTTGATTTTCTACTTCACTTTGGAATTCCTTAAACTTCTCGAAAGTTTCGGATTTATGTTTCATGAAATAGATATACCCATATCTACTCAGATCATCTGTGAAGGTTAGAACATAACGATAACCACCGCGCGATGCTACACTCATTGGTCCGCATACATCGGTATGTATGATTTCCAATAAGTCAGTAGCTCGCTCCATAATACCAGAGAATGGAGTCTTAGTCATTTTTCCCATTAGACATGCTTCGCATCTATCAAGTGACTCAAAGTCAAGTGATTCAAGTAATCCATCAGTATGGAGTTTCTTCATGCGTTTCACTCCAATATGACCAAGACGACAGTGCCACATATAAGTAGAATTATCATTCAATTTAATTCGCTTAGCATCAATGTTATGTATATGTGTATCACTACTATCGAGATCTAACAGAAATAAGCCATTCTTTTCAGGTGCTCGACCATAAAAGATATTATTCATAAAAATAGAACAACCATTATTCTCAGACTTGAATGAATAACCGTCTTGCATTAAACAAGATCCAGATATAATGTTCATGCTCAACGCGGGTACAAAATAACAATTATTGAGGCTTAAAACTAATCCCGAAGGTAGATGTAGAGGAAGTGTGCCGACAGCGATCACATCGACTTTGGATCCATTTCCAACGCGCATCGTCACTTCATCCTTTAGTAGTCTTCGTTTATTCTTTAGTTCCTGTTTCGAGTTACAAATATGAGCAACCGAACCAGTATCAAATACCCAGGTACTAGTACGAGAACCAGTAAGATAAACATCTATAACATGTATATCAGATATACCTTCTTTCTTCTTCTTGACAAGGCCGCTCTTCAGATCCGCCAAATACTTGGAGCAATTACGCTTCCAGTGTCCCTTCTCCTTGCAGTAATAGCACTCAGCATCAGGCTTAGGGCCAGTCTTAGGTTTCACAGGAGGCGTGGCAGCTTTCTTGCCACCCTTCTTGAATTTTCCCTTAGACTTGCCCTGTTTCTTGAAACTGGTGGTCTTGTTGACCATCAACACTTGGTGCTCTTTCTTGATCTCAATCTCAGCAGATTTCAGCATGGCGAAGAGTTCAGGTAACTCTTTGTTCATGTTCTGCATATTGTAGTTCATCACAAAGTTCTTGTAACTAGGTGGCAGTGATTGAAGGACACGATTAATCCCCAGTCTGTTAGGAATCACTATTCCCAAGTCACTGAGTTTCTTCGCATGCCCGGTCATGGCGAGCATGTGCTCACTAACGGAGCTGCCTTCTTCCATCATGCAACTGAAGAAGTGTTTCGATGCTTCATAGCATTCCACGGCCGCATGAGTTTCAAATATAGTTTTCAACTCATTGACCAACTCATGAGGATCGTGGTGCTCAAAACATTTTTGAAGATCGGCTTCCAGACTGCACAGGATGGCACACTGAACTTGAGAGTACCGAGTTTTCCGAGTCGCGTAAACATTCTTTACTTCATCGGTTTCAGTTTCTGCAGGAGGGTCACCTAGCGGTGCATCAAGCACATATTGCAGGTTTCCACCATTGAGGAAGATCCTCACATGACGGAACCAGTCGGTGAAGTTGCTACCATTGCTCTTAAGCTTTTCTTTCTCTAGGAACTGGTTAAAATTGATTGGGGACGCCATATCTACAACATATATTTGCAATAGTTTAGACTAATGTTTATGACAAATTGAGTTCAAATTTTAATTCAACAAAATTAAAAACTAAGTGAACTCCCACTCAAAACAATATCCCTCGCATTGTCTTAGTGATCACACGAACCAAATCCACTACACCAAGTCCGATCATCACGAGACAAGATGTAATTTCAATGGCGAACACTCAAAGTGTTCATCATATCAATCATATGATTCATGCTCTACCTTTCGGTATCACGTGTTCCGAGACCATGTCTGTACATGCTAGGCTCGTCAAGGCCACCTTAGTATCCGCATGTGCAAAACTGGCTTGCACCCGTTGTATGCACTTGTTGATTCTATCACACCCGATCATCACGAGATGCTTCGAAACGACAAGTCTTGGCAACGGTGCTACTAAGGATGAACACTTTATTATCTTGATATTTTAGTGAGAGGGATCATCTTATAATGCTACCGTCGCGATCTAAGCAAAATAAGATGCATAAAAGGATTAACATCACATGCAGTTCATAATGTGTGATATGAAAAATTTTCCTACCGCGAACACGAAATCCAAGCCAAGATGCAATCTAGAAGACGGTAGCAACGAGGGGATTATCGAGTCTCACCCTTGAAGAGATTCCAAAGCCTACAAGAGGAGGCTCTTGTTGCTGCGGTAGACGTTCACTTGCCGCTTGCAAAAGCGCGTAGAAGATCTTGATCACGATCGGTTCCGGCGCCACGAACGGGCAGCACCTCCGTACTCGGTCACACGTTCGGTTGTTGATGAAGACGACGTCCACCTCCCGTTCCAGCGGGCAGCGGAAGTAGTAGCTCCTCTTGAATCCGACAGCACGACGGCGTGGTGTCGGTGGCGGTGGAGAACTCCGGCGGAGCTTCGCTAAACCTACACGGGAGATATGGAGGAGAAGGGGGCGGCTAGGGTTTTGGAGGGGGTGGCCGGCCTCAAGGGGGTGCGGCCAACTTGTGGCTCTTGGGTGGCCGGCCCCCTCCCCTTGGCCCCTCATTATATAGGTGGAACCCCAAGTGTTGGTCTCCAAGTCTTCGAATAAGACCCGAACCAAAAACCTTCCATATGGTGGGGAAACCTACCCAAGCTAGGACTCCCACTAGAGGTGGGAGTTCCACCTCCCATATGGGGGGGTGGCCGGCCCCCTAAGGGGGAGTCCACTTGGGACTCCTCCCCCACTAGGGTTGGCCGGCCATGGAGGTGGAGTCCCATGTGGACTCCACCTTCCTTGGTGGTTTCTTCCGGACTTTTCTAGAACCTTCTAGAACCTTCCGCGACATTTTAATTCACATAAAATGACATCCTATATATGAATCTTATTCTCCGGACCATTCCGGAACTCCTCGTGATGTCCGGGATCTCATCCGGGACTCCGAACAAATATTCGAACTCCATTCCATATTCAAGTTCTACCATTTCAACATCCAACTTTAAGTGTGTCACCCTACGGTTCGTGAACTATGCGGACATGGTTGAGTACTCACTCCGACCAATAACCAATAGCGGGATCTGGAGATCCATAATGGCTCCCACATATTCAACGATGACTTTAGTGATCGAATGAACCATTCACATACAATACCAATTCCCTTTGTCACGCGATATTTTACTTGTCCGAGGTTTGATCTTCGGTATCACTCTATACCTTGTTCAACCTCGTCTCCTGACAAGTACTCTTTACTCGTACCGTGGTATGTGGTCTCTTATGAACTTATTCATATGCTTGCAAGACATTAGACGACATTCCACCGAGAGGGCCCAGAGTATATCTATCCGTCATCGGGATGGACAAATCCCACTGTTGATCCATATGCCTCAACTCATACTTTCCGGATACTTAATCCCACTTTATAACCACCCATTTACGCAGTGGCGTTTGGTGTAATCAAAGTACCTTTCCGGTATAAGTGATTTACATGATCTCATGGTCATAAGGACTAGGTAACTATGTATCGAAAGCTTATAGCAAATAACTTAATGACAAGATCTTATGCTACGCTTAATTGGGTGTGTCCATTACATCATTCATATAATGATATAACCTTGTTATTAATAACATCCAATGTTCATGATTATGAAACTAATCATCCATTAATCAACAAGCTAGTTTAAGAGGCATACTAGGGACTTCTTGTTGTCTACATATCACACATGTACTAATGTTTCGGTTAATACAATTATAGCATGGTATATAAACATTTATCATAAACATAAAGATATATAATAACCACTTTTATTATTGCCTCTTGGGCATATCTCCAACAGTCTCCCACTTGCACTAGAGTCAATAATCTAGATTACATTGTAAGGTACCTAACACCCATGGCATTCTGGTGTTGGTCATGCTTTGCCCTAGGGAGAGCTTTAGTCAACGGATCTGCTACATTCAGATCAGTGTGTACTTTGCAAATCTTTACTTCTCCATCTTCGATGTACTCGCGAATCGAATGATAACGCAGCTTGATATGCTTCAGCCTCTTGTGTGACCTTGGTTCTTGTGCATTGGCGATGGCACCCATGTTGTCACAATAGATGACTAGTGGGTCCAATGCACTAGGAACCACACCGAGCTCTACAATGAACCTCTTCATCCATACCGCTTCTGATGAAGCCTCTGAAGCCGCTATGTACTCCGATTCTGTTGAGGATTTCGCCACCGTGCACTGCTTTGAGCTTGCCCAGCTTACTGCAGCACCATTCAATATAAACACGTACCCAGATTGTGACTTAGAGTCATCAGGATCAGTGTTCCAACTTGCATCGGTGTAACTTGTTACAACGAGCTCTTGGTCACCTCCATAACAAAGAAACATATCCTTAGTTCTTTTCAAGTACTTCAGGATATTCTTGACCGCTGTCCAGTGTTCCATTCCTGGATCACTTTGATATCTGCTAGTCAAACTAACAACATGTGCTATATCCGGTCTTGTACATAGCATGGCATACATGATAGAGCCTACTGCCGAGGCATAGGGGATCTGACTCATCCTTTCTCTTTCTTCTGCCGTAGCTGGACCTTGAGTCTTACTCAAGACCTTGCCTGGTAACATAGGTAAGAATCCTTTCTTACTTTCGTCCATTCTAAATTTCTTTAGAATCTTGTCCAGGTATGTACTCTGTGATAGCCCTATTAGACGTCTTGATCTATCTCTATAAATCTTGATGCCTAATATATACGATGCTTCACCAAGGTCTTTCATTGAAAAACTATTATTCAAATAACCCTTTACACTGCTTAATAGTTCTATATCATTCCCAATCAATAATATGTCATCTACATATAATATCAGGAATGCTACAGAGCTCCCACTCACTTTCTTGTAAATACAGGCCTCTCCATGACACTGTATAAACCCGAAGTCTTTGATCACCTTATCAAAGCGTCGGTTCCAACTTCTTGATGCTTGCTTCAGTCCATAAATTGAACGCTGAAGTTTGCATACTTTGTCAGCATTTTTAGGATCGACAAAACCTTTGGGTTGTACCATATACAACTCTTCCTCAATGTCTCCATTAAGGAACGCCGTTTTGACATCCATCTGCCAAATCTCATAATCGAAAAATGCAGCTATTGCTAACAAAATCCTTACAGATTTTAGCTTCGCTACAGGTGAGAAAGTCTCATCATAGTCAACACCTTGAATTTGTCGGAAACCCTTTGCGACAAGTCGAGCTTTATAGACAGTAATATTACCATCAGCATCTGTTTTTCTCTTGAAGATCCATTTATTCTCGACAGCCTTACGGCTATCAGGTAAGTCTACCAAAGTCCATACTTTGTTATCATACATGGATCCCATTTCGGATTTCATGGCTTCTTGCCATTTGTTGGAATCTGGGCTCATCATCGCTTCTTCATACGTCGCAGGGTCTTCATCATTGTTGTCCACAATCATGACATTTAGACAAGGATCATACCAATCTGGAGTGGCACGTTCCCTTGTCGATCTGCGAGGTTCAGTAGCTATCTCGTTTGAAGTTTCATGATCATTATCATTAGCTTCCTCTGTTGCCGGTGTAGGCGGCACAGGAACATCTTCCGGTACTGCGCTACTCTGATCAACGAGCAGAGATTCTTCAATCTCATCGAGTTCTACTTTTCTTCCAGTCACTTCTTTAGTGAGAAATTCTTTCTCAAGAAAGGTTCCGTTCTTAGCAACAAAGATCTTGCCTTCGGATCTGTGATAGAAAGTGTACCCTATAGTTTCCTTAGGGTATCCTATGAAGACGCATTTCTCCGCTTTGGGTTCTAGCTTGTCCGGTTGTAACTTTTTTACATAGGCTTCGCAACCCCAAACTTTAAGGAACGACAGCTTAGGTTTCTTATTAAACCATAATTCATACGGTGTCGTTTCAACGGATTTTGATGGTGCTCTATTTAAAGTGAATGCGGCTGTCTCTAATGCATAACTCCAAAATGATAACGGCAAATCAGTAAGAGACATCATAGAACGAACCATATCTAAGAGAGTTCGATTACGACGTTCGGACACACCGTTTCGTTGTGGTGTTCCCGGCGGTGTCAATTGTGAAAGTATTCCGCATTTCTTTAAATGCATGCCAAACTCATAACTCAGATATTCACCTCCGCGATCAGATCGTAGAAATTTAATCTTCTTGTTACGTTGATTTTCTACTTCACTTTGGAATTCCTTAAACTTCTCAAAAGTCTCGGATTTATGTTTCATGAAATAGATATACCCATATCTACTCAGATCATCTGTGAAGGTTAGAACATAACGATAACCACCGCGCGATGCTACACTCATTGGTCCACACACATCGGTATGTATGATTTCCAATAAGTCAGTAGCTCGCTCCATAATACCAGAGAATGGAGTCTTAGTCATTTTTCCCATTAGACATGCTTCGCATCTATCAAGTGACTCAAAGTCAAGTGATTCAAGTAATCCATCGGTATGGAGTTTCTTCATGCGTTTCACTCCAATATGACCAAGACGACAGTGCCACATATAAGTAGAATTATCATTCAATTTAATTCGCTTAGCATCAATGTTATGTATATGTGTATCACTACTATCGAGATCTAACAGAAATAAGCCATTCTTTTCAGGTGCTCGACCATAAAAGATATTATTCATAAAAATAGAACAACCATTATTCTCAGACTTGAATGAATAACCGTCTTGCATTAAACAAGATCCAGATATAATGTTCATGCTCAACGCGGGTACAAAATAACAATTATTGAGGCTTAAAACTAATCCCGAAGGTAGATGTAGAGGAAGTGTGCCGACAGCGATCACATCGACTTTGGATCCATTTCCAACGCGCATGGTCACTTCATCTTTTAGTAGTCTTCGTTTATTCTTTAGTTCCTGTTTCGAGTTACAAATATGAGCAACCGAACCAGTATCAAATACCCAGGTACTAGTACGAGAACCAGTAAGATAAACATCTATAACATGTATATCAGATATACCTTCTTTCTTCTTCTTGACAAGGCCGCTCTTCAGATCCGCCAAATACTTGGAGCAATTACGCTTCCAGTGTCCCTTCTCCTTGCAGTAATAGCACTCAGCATCAGGCTTAGGGCCGTCTTAGGTTTCACAGGAGGCGTGGCAGCTTTCTTGCCACCCTTCTTGAATTTTCCCTTAGACTTGCCCTGTTTCTTGAAACTGGTGGTCTTGTTGACCATCAACACTTGGTGCTCTTTCTTGATCTCAATCTCAGCAGATTTCAGCATGGAGAAGAGTTCAGGTAACTCTTTGTTCATGTTCTGCATATTGTAGTTCATCACAAAGTTCTTGTAACTAGGTGGCAGTGATTGAAGGACACGATTAATCCCCAGTCTATTAGGAATCACTATTCCCAAGTCACTGAGTTTCTTCGCATGCCCGGTCATGGCGAGCATGTGCTCACTAACGGAGCTGCCTTCTTCCATCATGCAGCTGAAGAAGTGTTTCGATGCTTCATAGCATTCCACGGCCGCATGAGTCTCAAATATAGTCTTCAACTCATTGATTAACTCATGTGGATCGTGGTGCTCAAAACGTTTTTGAAGATCGGCTTCCAGACTGCATAAGATGGCACACTGAACTTGAGAGTACCGAGTTTTCCGAGTTGCGTAAACAGCTTTTACTTCATCGGTTTCAGTTTCTGCAGGAGGGTCACCTAGCGGTGCATCAAGCACATATTGCAGATTTCCGCCATTGAGGAAAATCCTCACATGACGGAACCAGTCGGTGAAGTTGCTACCGTTGCTCTTAAGCTTTTCTTTCTCTAGGAACTGGTTAAAATTGATTGAGGACGCCATATCTACAACATATTTGCAATAGTTTAGACTAATGTTTATGACAAATTGAGTTCAAATTTTAATTCAATATAATTAAAAACTAGGTGAACTCCCACTCAAAACAATATCCCTCGCATTGTCTTAGTGATCACACGAACCAAATCCACCACACCAAGTCCGATCATCACGAGACAAGATGTAACTTCAATGGCGAACACTCAAAGTGTTCATCATATCAATCATATGATTCATGCTCTACCTTTCGGTATCACGTGTTCCGAGACCATGTCTGTACATGCTAGGCTCGTCAAGGCCACCTTAGTATCCGCATGTGCAAAACTGGCTTGCACCCGTTGTATGCACTTGTTGATTCTATCACACCCGATCATCACGAGATGCTTCGAAACGACAAGTCTTGGCAACGGTGCTACTAAGGATGAACACTTTATTATCTTGATATTTTAGTGAGAGGGATCATCTTATAATGCTACCGTCGCGATCTAAGCAAAATAAGATGCATAAAAGGATTAACATCACATGCAGTTCATATGTGATATGATATGGCCCTTTTGTCTTTGCGCCTTTGATCTTCATCTCCAAAGCACGGACATGATCTCCATCATCAACGGGCATGATCTCCATCATCGTCGGCGAAGCACCAAGGTCAATGGCGCCGTCTTCATGATTGTTCTCCATGTAGCAACTATTACAACTACTTTGAAATACTACTCAACATGAAATTTAAAGACAACCATAAGGCTCCTGCCGGTTGCCACAATACAATAATGATCATCTCATACATAGTCATCATCACATTATGGCCATATCACATCACCAAACCCTGCAAAAACAAGTTAGACGTTCTCTAATTTGGTTTGCATATTTTACGTGGTTTAGGGTTTTCGAGTAAGATCCAATCTACCTACGAACATGAACCACAACGGTGATACTAGTGTTGTCAATAGAAGAGTAAATTGAATCTTCACTATAGTAGGAGAGACAGACACCCGCAAAGCCACTTATGCAATACAAGTTGCATGTCGAGCGTGGAGCAAATCTCATGAACGCGGTCATGTAAAGTTAGCCCGAGCCGCTTCATCCCACTATGCCACAAAGATGCAAAGTACTCAACTAAAGATAACAAAAGCATCAACGCCCACAAACCATTGTGTTCTACTCGTGCAACCATCTATGCATAGACACGGCTCTGATACCACTGTAGGATAACGTTGCATAGAAAACAAAAATTTTCCTACCGCGAACACGAAATCCAAGCCAAGATGCAATCTAGAAGACGGTAGCAACGAGGGGATTATCGAGTCTCACCCTTGAAGAGATTCCAAAGCCTACAAGATGAGGCTCTTGTTGCTGTGGTAGACGTTCACTTGCCGCTTGCAAAAGCGCGTAGAAGATCTTGATCACGATCGGTTCCGGCGCCACGAACGGGCAGCACCTCCGTACTCGGTCACACGTTCGGTTGTTGATGAAGACGACGTCCACCTCCCCGTTCCAGCGGGCAGCGGAAGTAGTAGCTCCTCTTGAATCCGACAGCACGACGGCGTGGTGTCGGTGGTGGTGGAGAAGTCCGGCAGAGCTTCGCTAAGCGTGCGGGACGTGGTGGAGGAGAGAGGCCGCTAGGGTTTGGGGAGAGGGGGCGCCGGCCACTAAGGGGTGCGGCCACCTTGGTGGTTCTTGGGTGGCCGGCCCCCTCCCTTGGCCCCTCATTATATAGGTGGAACCCCAAGTGTTGGTCTCCAAGTCTTCGAATAAGACCCGAACCAAAAACCTTCCATATGGGGGGGAAACCTACCCAAGCTAGGACTCCCACTAGAGGTGGGAGTTCCACCTCCCATATGGGGGGTGGCCGGCCCCCTAAGGGGGAGTCCACTTGGGACTCCTCCCCCACTAGGGTTGGCCGGCCATGGAGGTGGAGTCCCATGTGGACTCCACCTTCCTTGGTGGTTTCTTCCGGACTTTTCTAGAACCTTCTAGAACCTTCCATAGAACCTTCCGCGACATTTTAATTCACATAAAATGACATCCTATATATGAATCTTATTCTCCGGACCATTCCGGAACTCCTCGTGATGTCCGGGATCTCATCCGGGACTCCGAACAAATATTCGAACTCCATTCCATATTCAAGTTCTACCATTTCAACATCCAACTTTAAGTGTGTCACCCTACGGTTCGTGAACTATGCGGACATGGTTGAGTACTCACTCCGACCAATAACCAATAGCGGGATCTGGAGATCCATAATGGCTCCCACATATTCAACGATGACTTTAGTGATCGAATGAACCATTCACATACAATACCAATTCCCTTTGTCACGCGATATTTTACTTGTCCGAGGTTTGATCTTCGGTATCACTCTATACCTTGTTCAACCTCGTCTCCTGACAAGTACTCTTTACTCGTACCGTGGTATGTGGTCTCTTATGAACTTATTCATATGCTTGCAAGACATTAGACGACATTCCACCGAGAGGGCCCAGAGTATATCTATCCGTCATCGGGATGGACAAATCCCACTGTTGATCCATATGCCTCAACTCATACTTTCCGGATACTTAATCCCACCTTTATAACCACCCATTTACGCAGTGGCGTTTGGTGTAATCAAAGTACCTTTCCGGTATAAGTGATTTACATGATCTCATGGTCATAAAGACTAGGTAACTATGTATCGAAAGCTTATAGCAAATAACTTAATGACGAGATCTTATGCTACGCTTAATTGGGTGTGTCCATTACATCATTCATATAATGATATAACCTTGTTATTAATAACATCCAATGTTCATGATTATGAAACTAATCATCCATTAATCAACAAGCTAGTTTAAGAGGCATACTAGGGACTTCTTGTTGTCTACATATCACACATGTACTAATGTTTCGGTTAATACAATTATAGCATGGTATATAAACATTTATCATAAACATAAAGATATATAATAAACACTTTTATTATTGCCTCTTGGGCATATCTCCAACATGCAGTTCATATGTGATATGATATGGCCCCTTTGTCTCTGCGCCTTTGATCTTCATCTCCAAAGCACAGACATGATCTCCATCATCAACGGGCATGATCTCCATCATCGTCGGCGTAGCGTCAAGGTCCATGGCGCCGTCTTCATGGTTGTTCACCTCATGTAGCAACTATTACAACTACTTTGAAATACTACTCAACATGAAATTTAAAGACAACCATAAGGCTCCTACCGGTTGCCACAATACAATAATGATCATCTCATACATATTCATCATCACATTATGGCCATATCACATCACCAAACCCTGCAAAAACAAGTTAGACGTCTCTAATTTGGTTTGCATATTTTACGTGGTTTAGGGTTTTCGAGTAAGATCTAATCTACCTACGAACATGAACCACAATGGTGATACTAGTGTTGTCAATAGAAGAGTAAATTGAATCTTCACTATAGTAGGAGAGACAGACACCCGCAAAGCCACTTATGCAATACAAGTTGCATGTCGAGCGTGGAGCAAATCTCATGAACGCGGTCATGTAAAGTTAGCCCGAGCCGCTTCATCCCACTATGCCACAAAGATGCAAAGTACTCAAACTAAAGACAACATAAGCATCAATGCCCACAAAACCATTGTGTTCTACTCGTGCAACCATCTATGCATAGACACGGCTCTGATACCACTGTAGGGATACGTTGCATAGAAAACAAAAAATTTCCTACCGCGAGAACGCAAACCAAGCCAAGATGCAATCTAGAAGATGGGAGCAACGAGGAGATGATCGAGACTCACCCTTGAAGATTTCCAAAGCCTACAAGATGAGGCTCTTGTTGCTGCGGTAGACGATCACTTGCCGCTTGCAAAAGCGCGTAGAAGATCTTGATCACGGTGCCACGATCGGGCAGCACCTCCGTACTCGGTCACACGTTCGGTGTTGATGAAGACGACGTCCTTCTCCCCGTTCCAGCGGGCAGCGGAAGTAGTAGCTCCTCCTTGAATCCGGCAGCACGACGGCGTGGTGGCGGTGGCGATGGAGAACTCCGGCGGAGCTTCGCTAAGCGTTGCGGGAGAGGTGGAGGAGGTGGGGCGGCTAGGGTTTGGGAGAGGGGGCGCCGGCCACTATGGGTGCGGCCACCTTGTGGTGTTGGGGTGGCCGGCCCCCTCCCCTTGCTCCTCATTATATAGGTGGAACACCCAAGAGTTGGTCTACAAGTCTTCGAATAAGACCCCAAACCAAAACCTTCCATATGACATGAAACCTACCCAAGGTGGGATTCCCACTTGAGGTGGGATTCCCACCTTTCCTTGGGAGGGGGTGGCCGGCCACCTTGGTGGAGCCCACCTGGGACTCCACCCCTCTAGGGTTGGCCGGCCATGGGTGGTGGAGTCCCTCCGGGACTCCACCTTCCAAAGTGATTTCTTCCGGACTTTTCTAGAACCTTCTAGAACCTTCCATAAATGCACCAGATCATTTCCAAACTTGGAATATGACTTCCTATATATGAATCTTATTCTCCGGACCATTCCGGAACTCCTCGTGATGTCCGGATCCCATCCGAGACTCCGAACAAAACTTCGAACTCCATTCCATATTCAAGTTCTACTATTACAACATCAAACCTTAAGTGTGTCACCCTACGGTTCGTGAACTATGTGGACATGGGTGAGAACTCTCTCCGACCAATAACCAATAGCGGGATCTGGAGATCCATAATGGCTCCCACATATTCAACGATGACTTAGTGATCGAATGAACCATTCACATACGATACCAATTCCCTTTGTCACGCGATATTTTACTTGTCCGAGGTTTGATCATCGGTATCACTCTATACCTTGTTCAACCTCGTCTCCTGACAAGTACTCTTTACTCGTACCGTGATATGTGGTCTCTTATGAACTTATTCATATGCTTGCAAGACATTAGACGACATTCCACCGAGAGGGCCCAGAGTATATCTATCCGTCATCGGGATGGACAAATCCCACTGTTGATCCATATGCCTCAACTCATACTTTCCGGATACTTAATCCCACCTTTATAACCACCCATTTACGCAGTGGTGTTTGATGTAATCAAAGTACCTTTCCGGTATAAGTGATTTACATGATCTCATGGTCGAAAGGACTAGGTAACTATGTATCGAAAGCTTATAGCAAATAACTTAATGACGTGATCTTATGCTACGCTTAATTGGGTGTGTCCATTACATCATTCATATAATGATATAACCTTGTTATTAATAACATCCAATGTTCATGATTATGAAACTAATCATCTATTAATCAACAAGCTAGTTAAGAGGCTTACTAGGGACTCATTGTTGTTTACATATCACACATGTATCAATGTTTCGGTTAATACAATTATAGCATGGTATATAAACATTTATCATGAACATAAAGATATATAATAACCACTTTTATTATTGCCTCTTGGGCATATCTCCAACAACAACCCTGACACGAATGCAAAGACACATC
Organism: Lolium multiflorum; assembly: GCA_030979885.1. Taxonomy (NCBI): domain Eukaryota; kingdom Viridiplantae; phylum Streptophyta; class Magnoliopsida; order Poales; family Poaceae; genus Lolium; species Lolium multiflorum. Next base: position 206,958,311 of record CM061751.1, read on the forward strand.
TCCTGAGACAGACCCCAGAAGACCACTACGAACTAATGACGATAAAGGGGAGTCAGAGAGGTGACCTAGCCGATGATGCCTCTGCTGAAAAGATCCAGTGACAGAAGCAGCAACCGCAGGAGAACTGGCAGATGAAGTGGCAGCAGAAGGAACGCGAAGCCAGTCTAACTCCCAGAGCCCCGGGGACTCAAGGCTGCGAGGGCCAGCTCCAACCAGGGCCTGTGTACGGCGGTCCTGAACAGCACAAGAATCAGCGTCAAGAATGACGCGACAACCAGAATCAGTAAGCTGACTAGCAGAAAACAGGTTCATCTTAAGACTAGGAACATGAGAAACATCAGGAACAGAGAAAGAGGTAGTAGAAAGGGTGCCTCGACTGGAAACAGGGAGAGAGGTACCATCAGCCGTGATAACACGAACATGAGAAACAAGAGAGCGAAGAGCAGAAAGAATAGAAGACGCAGAAGTCATATGAAAAGAAGCTCCAGAATCCAGATACCACGGGGATGACGTACCTGACTGTGTAGAAGGTGGTGGTCGCGCGGTGCCAGAAGAGCCAGGCACAGAACCAGCAGTACCCGTCGAGGAAGAGCCTGTACCAGCGAGCAGACCACGAAGACCACGGATAATGTCCTGATCAGATAGCGCAACAGCAGAAGATCCTGAAGAACCAGCCTGACGACGAGTAAGATGCGCGGGCGTAAGCTGGGATCCCTCTGCCAGCAAGTAGAGATAGTGTGGCCAGACCTGCCACAGTAGGTGCAAGGAGGTGCTATCGAACCACGAGGCTGCTGAGGCTGACTCTGGCCCTGGACTGGAGGAGTAGAGAGTATCGGCGGTGCTGGAGACCGCAACGAAGCCGGCGGCATAGGAGGTCCACGAGCAGACGGCACAGGAGGGCCACGAGCAGCAAGCTCAGAGGGAACCTCAAGAAAACCAGGACCACGAAGACGATGTAGGATAACGTTGCATAGAAAACAAAAAATTTCCTACCGCGAACACGAAATCCAAGCCAAGATGCAATCTAGAAGACGGTAGCAACGAGGGGATTATCGAGTCTCACCCTTGAAGAGATTCCAAAGCCTACAAGAGGAGGCTCTTGTTGCTGCGGTAGACGTTCACTTGCCGCTTGCAAAAGCGCGTAGAAGATCTTGATCACGATCGGTTCCGGCGCCACGAACGGGCAGCACCTCCGTACTCGGTCACACGTTCGGTTGTTGATGAAGACGACGTCCACCTCCCCGTTCCAGCGGGCAGCGGAAGTAGTAGCTCCTCTTGAATCCGACAGCACGATGGCGTGGTGTCGGTGGTGGTGGAGAAGTCCGGCGGAGCTTCGCTAAGCGTGCGGGACGTGGTGGAGGAGAGAGGCCGCTAGGGTTTGGGGAGAGGGGGCGCCGGCCACTAAGGGGTGCGGCCACCTTGGTGGTTCTTGGGTGGCCGGCCCCCTCCCCTTGGCCCCTCATTATATAGGTGGAACCCCAAGTGTTGGTCTCCAAGTCTTCGAATAAGACCCGAACCAAAAACCTTCCATATGGTGGGGAAACCTACCCAAGCTAGGACTCCCACTAGAGGTGGGAGTTCCACCTCCCATATGGGGGGGTGGCCGGCCCCCTAAGGGGGAGTCCACTTGGGACTCCTCCCCCACTAGGGTTGGCCGGCCATGGAGGTGGAGTCCCATGTGGACTCCACCTTCCTTGGTGGTTTCTTCCGGACTTTTCTAGAACCTTCTAGAACCTTCCATAGAACCTTCCGCGACATTTTAATTCACATAAAATGACATCCTATATATGAATCTTATTCTCCGGACCATTCCGGAACTCCTCGTGATGTCCGGGATCTCATCCGGGACTCCGAACAAATATTCAAACTCCATTCCATATTCAAGTTCTACCATTTCAACATCCAACTTTAAGTGTGTCACCCTACGGTTCGTGAACTATGCGGACATGGTTGAGTACTCACTCCGACCAATAACCAATAGCGGGATCTGGAGATCCATAATGGCTCCCACATATTCAACGATGACTTTAGTGATCGAATGAACCATTCACATACAATACCAATTCCCTTTGTCACGCGATATTTTACTTGTCCGAGGTTTGATCTTCGGTATCACTCTATACCTTGTTCAACCTCGTCTCCTGACAAGTACTCTTTACTCGTACCGTGGTATGTGGTCTCTTATGAACTTATTCATATGCTTGCAAGACATTAGACGACATTCCACCGAGAGGGCCCAGAGTATATCTATCCGTCATCGGGATGGACAAATCCCACCGTTGATCCATATGCCTCAACTCATACTTTCCGGATACTTAATCCCACCTTTATAACCACCCATTTACGCAGTGGCGTTTGATGTAATCAAAGTACCTTTCCGGTATAAGTGATTTACATGATCTCATGGTCATAAGGACTAGGTAACTATGTATCGAAAGCTTATAGCAAATAACTTAATGACGAGATCTTATGCTACGCTTAATTGGGTGTGTCCATTACATCATTCATATAATGATATAACCTTGTTATTAATAACATCCAATGTTCATGATTATGAAACTAATCATCCATTAATCAACAAGCTAGTTTAAGAGGCATACTAGGGACTTCTTGTTGTCTACATATCACACATGTACTAATGTTTCGGTTAATACAATTATAGCATGGTATATAAACATTTATCATAAACATAAAGATATATAATAAACACTTTTATTATTGCCTCTTGGGCATATCTCCAACAGTCTCCCACTTGCACTAGAGTCAATAATCTAGATTACATTGTAAGGTACCTAACACCCATGGCATTCTGGTGTTGGTCATACTACAAGAAAAGTTGCCATGGCCGACGAAGTTGAAGTCGCGCCGTGGTTGCTGGTGTACCATGGCCGACGATTTTGGTCCCTCCGTGGTGCATGTCAAAACTTTTTTTTCTCGTTTTTGAGGCCACCTAGCCCGACGAAAGCGGCCAAAACGTCGCGTATGGTGGCCCGGGACGTGGTGCATCGCGAATTCTCGGGTTCGCCGGCCGAGTCAACGCAAATCCGCACCGCCGAGGGATGTAGGGCCCAGATGGCAGCCTCTCTGGCATTGTTTTTTTCTCGATCGCGCCATCTCGTTCAACGTTCTCCGATCGAGCCGTTTACGATGCAGGATCATGGGTCCCGCATGTCATCCTCTATGAACCAAAATTCTTTCTATTCTTGGATTTTTTTGACCCCCTGATTTCTGGCTACTTCCTTTTTCTTTTGATCCCTTGCCGCCTTGGAAACGTTGAGACCGCTGCTGCTAAATGGGACCCGCATGTCATCCTCTATGTGCAATCAACTTTCTTTTCTTGGAGTTTTTTTGGCACCTCAAATTTGGTCACTTGCCTTTTTCTTTCGATCCCCTGCCGCCTCTCAAACGGTGATACCGCTGCTAACTGGGACCCGCATGTCATCCTCTATGCACTATAAAACTTTCTTTTCTTGAATTATTTTTGGCACCTCATATTTGGTCACTTGCCTTTTTCTTTCGATCCCTGCCGCCTCTCAAACGGTGATACCGCTGCTGCTAAATGGGACCCGCATGTCATCCTCTATGTACTATAAAACTTTCTTTTCTTGGAGTTTTTTTTGGCACCTCAAATTTGGTCACTTGCCTTTTTCTTTCGATCCCCTGCCGCCTCTCAAACGGTGATACCGCTGCTGCTAACGGGACCCGCATGTCATCCTCTATGCACTATAAAACTTTCTTTTCTTGAATTATTTTTGGCACCTCATATTTGCTCACTTGCCTTTTTCTTTCGATCCCCGCCTCTCAAACGGTGATACCGCTGCTGCTAAATGGGACCCGCATGTCATCCTCTATGTACTATAAAACTTTCTTTTCTTGGAGTTTTTTTGGCACCTCAAATTTGGTCACTTGCCTTTTTCTTTCGATCCCCTGCCGCCTCTCAAACGGTGATACCGCTGCTGCTAAATGGGACCCGCATGTCATCCTCTATGTACTATAAAACTTTCTTTTCTTGAATTATTTTTGGCACCTCATATTTGGTCACTTACCTTTTTCTTTCGATCTCATGCCACGTTTGAAACGTTGAGGAACCTGCAGGCTCATGGGACCCGCATGTCATCCTCTATGTACTATAAAAGTTCATTTTCTTGGTTTTTTTTCACCCTCTGATTTTTGGCAATTTCTTTTTTCTTTTGATCCCCTGCCGCCTCTCAAACGGTGATACCGCTGCTGCTAAATCGGACCCGCATGTCATCCTCTATGTACTATAAAACTTTCTTTTCTTGAATTATTTTTGGCTGCTCATATTTTTTCACTTGCCTTTTTCTTTCGATCCCTGCCGCCTCTCAAACGGTGATACCGCTGCTAAATGGGACCCGCATGTCATCCTCTATGTACTATAAAACTTTCTTTTCTTGAATTATTTTTGGCTCCTGATATTTTTTCACTTGCCTTTTTCTTTCGATCTCATGCCACGTTTGAAACGTTGAGGACCCTGCTGGCTCATGGGACCCGCATGTCATCCTCTATGTGCTATAAAAGTTTCCTTTGTTGGATTTTTTTCACCCTCTGATTTTTGGCTTGCCTTTTTCTTTTGATCCCCTGCCCCCTTTGAAACGTTGAGTAAGCTGTTGGCTCAAGGGACCCGCATGTCATCCTCTATGTCCATCAACTTTCTTTTCTTGGATTTTTTTCACCCCCTAATTACTAGCTACTTTCTTTTTCTTTTGATCTCAAGCCGCATTACAAACATTGAGACCGCTGCTGCAAAATGGGACCCACATGTCATCCTCTATGTACAATAAATCTTGGATTATTTTTGGCTCCTGATATTTGGTCACTTGCCTTTTTCTTTCGATCTCATGCCACCTTTGAAACGTTGAGTAAGCTGGCTCATGGGTCCCGCATGTCATCCTCTACGAACAATAAAAGTTTCCTTTCTTGGAGTTATTTTTGACCCCTAATTTCTGGCTATTTGCCTTTTTATTTCGATCCCCTGCCCCCTTTGAAACGATGAGGACGCTGTTGGCAGGTCGGTCCCACATGTCATCCTCTATGAACAATAAAAGTTTCCTTTGGTGGATTTATTTTTGACCCCTAATTAATTTCTGGCTATTTCCTTTTTCTTTCTTTTGATCCCCTGCCGCCTTGGAAACGTTGAGGATGCTGCTGCCTCATCGGTCCCGCATGTCATCCTCTCAGAACGATAAATGTTTTCTTTTCTTGGATTTTTTTACCAACTGATTTTTTGTTTTTTTATTTTCGACCCCCTGCCTTTGAAACGTTGACGACGCTGCTGGCTCATGGGTCCCTGATGTCAGCCTCCCCGTACAAGAAACATGTGATATCTTGATTATTTTGCAGACAATAAACAGTGTATTTCGCTCTGAGCTATTGCAAACGGATAAATTAAATCTTTATTTTTACAACTTATATCTTGAATCTCCTTGTTTTTTGTTTTTGCGAAGCATAGGACATTCCTGTTTTTTTTTGAGAAAAATCCGAACTTCCATGTTCTGGAGTGGGCTGAAATTGTACGAATCAAAAGGCCCAGAAGGATAGTTCGAAGGCCCAGATGTCCAGATGCAGCCCAATTGAAATCTATCTTTTCTTGGATTTTTTCACCCCCTGATTTCTGGCTACTTCATTTTTCTTTTGGTCCTGTGCCACCTTGGAAACGTTGAGACCGCTGCTGCAAATGGGACCCGCATGTCATCCTCTATGTACAATAAAGTTTCCTTTCTTGGATTATTTTTGGCTCCTGATATTTGGTCACTTGCCTTTTTCTTTCGATCTCATGCCACGTTTGAAACGTTGAGGAATCTGCTCATGGGACCCCATGTCATCCTCTATGTACAATAAAAGTTTGATTTCTTGGATTTTTTTTCACCCTCTGATTTTTGGCTATTTCCTTTTTCTTTTGATCCCCTGCCGCCTTTGAAACGTTTAGTAAGCTGCTGGCTCATAGGTCCCACATGTCAGCCTGTATGAACGATAAAGCTTTCCTTTCTTGGAGTTTTTTTGACCCCCTAATTTCTGGCTACTTTCTTTTTCTTTTGATCTCAAGCCGCATTTGAAACGTTGGGACCGCTGCTGCAAAATGGGACCCGCATGTCATCCTCTATGTACAATCAAGTTTCTTTTCTTGGATTATTTTTGGCTCCTGATATTTGGTCACTTGCCTTTTTCTTTCGATCCCATGCCACGTTTGAAACGTTGAGGAACCTGTGGCTCATGGGACCCGCATGTCATCCTCTATGTACTACAAAAGTTTATTTTCTAGGGTTTTTTTCACTCTCTGATTTTTGGCTATTTCCTTTTTCTTTTGATCCCCTGCCGCCTTGGAAACGTTGAGTAAGCTGCTAACTCGTGGGTCCCGCATGTCATCCTCTATGTACAATAAACTTTCTTTTCTTCGAGTTTTTTTACCCCCTAATTTCTGGCTACTTTCTTTTTCTTTTGATCTCAAGCCGCATTTGAAACGTTGGGACCTCTGCTGCAAAATGGGACAGCATGTCATCCTCTATGTACAATAAAAGTTCTTTAAATCTTTATTTTTACAACTTATATCTTGAATCTCCTTGTTTTTTGTTTTTGCGAAGCATAGGACATTCCTGTTTTTTTTTTGAGAAAAATCCGAACTTCCATGTTCTGGAGTGGGCTGAAATTGTACGAATCAAAAGGCCCAGAAGGATAGTTCGAAGGCCCAGATGTCCAGATGCAGCCCAATTGAAATCTTTCTTTTCTTGGATTTTTTCACCCCCTGATTTCTGGCTACTTCATTTTTCTTTTGGTCCTGTGCCACCTTGGAAACGTTGAGACCGCTGCTGCAAATGGGACCCGCATGTCATCCTCTATGTACAATAAAGTTTCCTTTCTTGGATTATTTTTGGCTCCTGATATTTGGTCACTTGCCTTTTTCTTTCGATCTCATGCCACGTTTGAAACGTTGAGGAATCTGCTGGCTCATGGGACCCGCATGTCATCCTCTATGTACAATAAAAGTTTGTTTTCTTGGATTTTTTTCACCCTCTGATTTTTGGCTATTTCCTTTTTCTTTTGATCCGCCTTTGAAACGTTTAGTAAGCTGCTGGCTACTTTCTTTTTCTTTTGATCTCAAGCCGCATTTGAAACGTTGGGACCTCTGCTGCAAAATGGGACAGCATGTCATCCTCTATGTACAATAAAAGTTTATTTTCTTCGATTATTTTTCACCCTCTGATTTTTGGTCACTTGCCTTTTTCTTTCGATCTCATGCCGCCTTTGAAAATGTTGCGGAACCTGCTGGCTCATGGGACCCGCATGTCATCCTCTATGTACTATAAAAGTTTCTTTTCTTGGATTTTTTTCACCCTCTGATCTTTAGCTATTTCCATTTTCTTTTGATCCCCTGCCGCCTTGGAAACGTTGAGTAAGCTGCTGACTGATGGGACCCGCATGTCATCCTCTATGTACAATCAAATCTCTTTTCTTGGATTTTTTTACCCTCTTATTTTTGGTCACTTGCCTTTTTCTTTCGATCTCATGCAGCCTCTGAAACGTTGAGGAAGCTGCTGGCTCATGGGACCCACATGTCATCCTCTATACTATAAAAGTTTCTTTTCTTGGATTTTTTTCACCCTCTTATTTTTGGCTATTTCCTTTTTCTTTTGATCCCCTGCCGCCTTGGAAACGTTGATTAAGCTGCTGACACAAGGGGCCCGCATGTCATCCTCTATGTACAATCAACTTGCAAGATCTTGGAGCGAAAGAGCTTGTATAAGTGGGACCCATATGTCATCCTCTATGTACAATAAAAGTTTCTTTTCTTGGATTATTTTTTGCTCCTGATATTTGGTCAGTTTCCTTTTTCTTTTGATCTCATGCCGCCTCTGAAACGTTGAGTAAGGTGCTGGCTCATGGGACCCGCATGTCATCCTCTATGTACAATAAAGTTTCTTTTCTTAGATTTTTTTACCCCCTGATTTTTGCTAACTTGCCTTTTTCTTTTCGATCATATGCCGCCTTTGAAATTGAGGTCGCCGCTGGCTCATGGGTCCCACATGTCAGCCTCTATGAACAACAAACCTTTCCTTTGTTGGATTTATTTTTTACCCCTAATTTCTGGCTATTTGCCTTTTTCTTTTGATCCCCTGCGGCCTTTGAAACGATGAGGACGCTGCTGGCAGGTCGGTCCCACATGTCATCCTCTATGAAGAATAAAAGTTTCCTTTTTGGATTTATTTTTGACCCCTAATTTCTGGCTATTTGCCTTTTTCTTCTGATCCCTGCCGACTTCGAAATGATGAGGATGCAGCTGGCAGATCGGTCCCACATGTCAGCCTCTATGAACTATAAATGTTTCCTTTGTAGGATTTATTTTTTACCCCTATTTTCGGGCTACTTGCCTTTTTCTTTGAAACGTTGAGGACGCTACTGTCTCATGGGTCCCACATGGCATCCTCTCTGAACGATAAACCTTCATTTCTTGTTAACGACAGGTTTATCAGTATTATTTTCGCAGACTAATACAAGCTCTTTCGCTCCAAGATCTTGCAAGTTAATAGAATAAATCATGGAATTATTAGGATATGTTTTAAATTTCAAATCCACTTTATGAATTTTTGAAAATACCGTGATCTATGTGGGTATGGAGCGATCAAGGATTTTCATATTGGCCATGAGCAGTTTCAAAAATTGCAACCCAATAATTCAAAATAAATACAAACAACTTTTATGTAGAATCTCCGTGTTTTTGTTTTTTGCCAATCATAGGATCTGTGGTTCTTTAGAAAAGGGCCAACATTGCATGAGCAGAAAGGCCCATTTGTAGTTATTGGGCTTCGACAGCCGGAGCAAGTAGGCCTATAGCAAATACCTTGTAGATGGCCGTTGGAACCCAAAAGTATTTGTTGCCTAGACTTAGATGCCAAACTCAGCCTTATTGACATGAACCTTGCTATGCACACGACAATTTCAGTCCGATCCGTGTACGAAACACAAGATCCAACCCTTCGTGTGAGGAAGCAGGTGGCAGCACACCTCCAGATGCTCAATCGTACATACGCATATCATATAGGAGTTGTCGTATGTACATCAGTTCCGTATTGACATGTTTTTTTCTTTGGTTCACATGTGGGGTCCGCACAGTCACCTAGGTCGCACATCTACTTCCTTGCTCGTAGTTGATGCATGTTCGGTTTGGGGATGGGGTGGAACCGAACACACCCCCGTGCCAGTGGATGTACTTTACCCTTTAGCGGCGAAAAAAATAGGAATGGTCCTCTCATGACTATGATCAACAAGAGGTGGCTATATTATAAAGGACGTACACACATTGTATGTTATAGTGCTGAAATAAAGTCAATCCTAAAACATGAGTATGATCAACAAGAGGTGGCTATATTATAAAGGACGTTGTAATTATAGTGCTGAAATAAAGTCAATCCTAAAACAGCCATGCATGGGTTATAATATGAAGGCAACACGAAATACAAAAGCAGGGCAGTGTTCAAATAAACTGATTCAAACTAGTACATACTAAAAACAGTGTACTACTTCTCAACACTTCAAGCATAATAAAAAAGTGTCACTGTTTTTTTAAAGGTAACACCGAACGGGCAATGTTTAAAGCAGGCTTAAACCACATAGCCGCTTGTCGGACACTATCCCAACCATCCTTGGGAAGGCTGATAACTCCCACAGTCTCACCTTCATCTGGCTGGAGGTTGCAGCGCAAAATTTTAGGGTATTGATTATAACGAATATTCCGGTATGCTGTGTAGACGCAGTTTTTCCTCATGAATGGAACCAATGTGCCATCAGGAGCTTTGGATTCACGCTTCTTCAGGTTGGCAATGATTGGGTAATTGAGTCCGAGGAACAGAGAGTGGTCGCTGAGGCTGTTAACCTGCCTCCAAAGAAAGTCCCCTGCACGTGCAGTAGATAAGGGATCCAGCTCAAAGACGTAGGTGGCAACAGGAGGATACTGCCGTAGCTGAAGCCCATTAGCAGCATAGGGAATGTCAGGAGGTACTTCAGCATTGGCAATCCCAATCTTGTTTACTGTAAGGATGATCATCAATCGCTTGCCATCAGCAGATGGAGCGAGGAACCACGCGTACTGCTGATCATCCACCACCGGTGGCGGGATTACAAACGGGAGCATCAGGTTTTCTGCAATATTAGAAATGGAGACGAATAGGGTGTTACTGGCAACCATATTCAAACAGCAGCATTGTTCATCGTTCATGCTCACAGTATAAATACGACTATGTAAGCTAAGGACATTGGTCATTCATGTGTTCAAATCGAGTGTCCAATATATCAGTTATACTGCATCCATCCCACGAAACTAGTCTAAACTTCGCCAAAACTAGACACTAGTTAGTGTATACACAGTTATATACTACCTCTGTCCCACCGAAAGTGTCTGAGATTTGTCCAAATTCAGATGTATCTAGACAGTGAAAGCATATAGATACATTCAAATTTTGACAAATATATATCATCTTAAGTTTAAGTCCTGTGTTGTAGTTAATTCCCTTTGTCTTAAGTGATCTATTAGAGAGCTTCCCTGTGACCACCCGAAGGGTAAGAAATGTTTAACTGTATAAGTGGATTGCCTAGACCTTTCCATCAGTTCGGACTTTTGGTTGCGTTGGCTAGTCCATGAAGCTTGACATGGTGTCAGAGCCAGGGTCTCGAGTTCGAGTCCTGGCTTTCGCAATTTATCCTAAAATTGTTGTTGCCCCCTCGGAGTCCACGTATATGCCTCTTGAGCTATACCTCTGAGTCTTTCCACATGTTGACTTGTCTCCCATCACACGTGAGGGGGGGTGTTGAATTGTATAAGTGGATTGCCGCCCTTGCGATCAGTTCGGACTTTTGGTTGTGTTGGTAGTGCATGAAGCTTGACAAGAAAGAAATGCTCTTTGTAGCTAACCCCAAGTCTGGTAACATTTGCAAAATAGGTATCAGATGCAGCTATCCATTCAGTAGAAGAATTTGCATTTTAGAGTTGAAGGTTCATAATCTCTTCTCTACTATTGATAGTAAAGGGTACACATGGTATTTGTTTACCTCATTTTCGCGTTCTAAAAAAGGTACGCTATATGGTTGTGCTAAGTTAAACTGATTTAAGTCTGTTCAAGTTTATCGAAAATTATACTACCAACATCTAAAACATCAATATAGGTTCATATATTACAAAAGATATTTAGATTTTCTTTTCTCGAACACATGCCTAGTCGTGCATCATTATATATTAGAGCATACAGGGTTGTAGCAAGGCTACGAAAAACTGAGAAAGCAAAAAGAAAGAACTATACAGGGGACTAGAGGCAGCTAACTTTGTTAGGCCTGCAGGTGCTAAATCTTATATATATATGAGGTTGTAGATATTAATCGTAAACTTACTCAAACTTAAATATCATTGAATTAGGAAAAAGATAACCTGAGTTATTTTGAATGAGGGGACGTCACAATCACTAATGAAAGATAATTGTGGGAAACTGAAATCTATTCAAGAAAATGGGAGAAAAAATGTATCAAAAACAAAATTAATTATACCATTCTGCAGATTGTTCACCGATATAAACAAAGAACTGTTTGATCTGCATGTAGGTACATCCAATCAAGGCTTTTTCCCCGATCTCTAGAAAATATAAGCTACGCATGTAATTACAAACGATTTTCTTCTATTTTTCTGTTTCTACGTTAACATTTGAGATACTTGTTAATTACATCCATATTCTGCAGTTGCATAGAGTTACTAATTCAGGAATGCATTCACATACGGAGTATACTATGTTTGCTGATGACTGACTAGTACTAATTCATTGCAAGCAACGGTTCATTCATATTCAGATAAAGGATGTGATCGTTAAGTCATATACTTATGAAAGTCCTTATGCATCTCTCTGATGCAGATGGCGGGGGTCTCTCGTCCTCCTTTTGGAGGCAAAATCAATTAGTTATATATGAAACAATGGGTGTAAAAGGTTATCAAAAAGGGTGCCTTCATAGTGCCACGTTATCTTTTGAGATACTGGTTAATTACACCCATATTCTGCAGTGGCGTAGAGTTACTAATTCAGGAATGCAATCACATACTGAGCATACTATGTTTGTTGGTGACTAATTAGTACTACTAATTCATTGCAAGCAACGGTTCATTCATATTCAGCAAAAGGGGGTGTGATCATTAAGTCATATAAGAAAGGTAAAATATAAACAAGGTAGTTCATGAATAACTTCATTGGTTAAGGCAGTGTATCATGCAATGCAACATAAGGACTGAAAAAATACCATTTGCGGTGTCCCAGAAGTACGTGGAGCCGTCAGTTTCGTCCACCGCAAAAACGTGGCCACGGAGTTCAATGGCATCACAGTAATTTGGATAATCAGGTGCAGGTGTAAGGGCCTCCAGCATTCTCCAGTCGCCACCCCCTTCAAGGTAGAAAATCGTTTTGTCGAACAAGGCGATGAGCTTGTAATCTGCGTACCTCCCACCTTTTGTGGGCACTTGGCAGATTACAATCTTCAACAAATAAATTGCTGGACCCCAGTTAAAAGAGTATGCAGGTCGATATGAAACAATACTATGATGAATCTTCGAATCAGGTAGGGATGGAAGGGGGATATGTCGCTCGGTGTAGACGTTCACGAGGCACCACTGGTACCCATGATGATCGGCGGCGGCGATCCAGTCGCCGTTCGCGCCAAGCCATTTTCTGTCGTGCATGAACGGCAGGGCGACAGAACGGCGAGGATGGTCGAGGGGCACCAGGTCGTACACGGTATCATGCAGACGAGATGCTGTCGCCAGGTCCCAGTGTTCACCGAACCAATAAGCAGGCGGAGGCATCAGCAGGCAGGGTTCATCCCAATGGTGCATCTTACCTTCATCCTTGCTGATCATGTCGTAGAGCTCCCTGGAACATGCAGCAAGTCGGACGGTGTAGGTAACGTCCAGATGCGCAGCGATGAGGTCGATGTTGTCGCCGGTGAGAGCCTCCAAGTGGCCGTCCCCGCCGCCCCGGCAAAGCCTAGAATAATCCATCACGTGAAGATGGATTTAGGTGGATGGCGGATGCAACTGCGCTTGGGGTTTTCGGAGGAGAGGGCGAGCGCTATGGAAGGAACGATGCGGCGCGCGGCCGGCCGGGGTAAGGAGAGAAAGGTATACGGAGTAGTACTAGTGATGCGGCGTGGTGGGGATCGAGATCCTGCGCGTGCGCGTGATTCTGGGAGGGTGAAGAAGAAGATTTTTTATTTTTTTTGTAACGGGGTGAAGAAGAAGATGATAGACATGCAAGGGGCAAAAACTAGGTAGTACTCTAGGCTGCTGCTGCGACTGGGCGCCGATTTGACTGTTGGTAGACTAGCACGCCACCCATCTATAAATTTGCGACGACGTTTGGTGCAGTGATGTCTCGTCACATCAGGTTGACCAGAGAGGGCTTTTTTTTACAGTTTCCATTTCGATATATTTTTCGCCAATAATCGTAGTTCTCTACATGCCAGAGACACGTACCTTAACACGTGGGCAGCATGCAACCGCGCGAGCACCAAAATGGAATGAGAAATGTTTTAGAGCAGAACTTCATTTTCAATGCCTTTCCTAGCTTGGTTTGGAAACCGGACAGAGCTTCAGTGACTTGATGCTTCCAAGATACATTGTGACTGTGTCCCACCATCTACCATCCATTTGAGATCCAACGTTCCAAACTATCTCTTATTTCGAAGCTAAAAAAGAAAAACTATTCAGAAAATTTTGAAAAAAAATCCAGTAATATGTAGATTCCTTGTTTTAAAATCTATGAATATTTCATCCCATTCGGATGACTAGCTTGTGATTAAATAGATTCTTACGTACTCGAGCACTAGTTTAAACTAAATATATATTTGCTCACAAACCTATGATTCAAATCGAATGAAACTTCACCAAAATATAAATCGAAATATGCATGATTTACTGGAAGTTTTTCAAAATTTTCATGGTCCATGGGGTCCTCCAAAGTGCAAGCTTTTTTTTTCTTGGTTGGTACTTCAAAACCGAGTTTGGATGGTGGCAAGACTTGCACAAAGAGGATGTCAAAATTTTGGCCTTTGTGAACTTTGCAATCAACATCAAGTGTCGGACTCTCGAGAAAAAAATATGAGTTGGCGCCCACCTTTCTTTCAACCGTTGGTTCTCAATCCGAGGGTGGTCCAACTAGCTAACAAAATTGGCTTGGTATTCATGGTCTTGAACCAACGATTTGGCATGGCTTTCAATCGGTATGAGAGGTGATGTATGGAGGTGATTCATACGAGAGGGCAATAAAGAAATGTTTTGTCATCCTCGCAAAGCTAGTCTATTTGGAAAGAAATGAATAATTGGTTTTTCGCAACATTGCATGATACTAATTCATGATACTATGCATTGAAGGTGTTGTATCATAGACTAGTATCAGTCTACGATACTTCCCATTGTGACTAGTCTAAGTGCTTTTGCACCATGAACACTAGCTATGCACAGACCTCAAAAAACACTTCTCCATCATTCTACTATTCACACTTTCTTTTTCTAATAGAACTATGTACCATTGTTTTTAATATAATCTTGTGTCGAGAGTATATATTTCTAAAATAGTCATTTATGTTTCGCATAAGCTCAAAGAGGGGTACTTACTTATGAGAGATATCTTTCAACTAATACGTTGTAGGAGTACTTTAATTATGTGAGCTATAGTGTGAAATGCTTACTAGAACGAGTACAAAAGGTGTTTGATAACATTACAGGCCACACGCCCAGTGTAGCGTGCATTGTAGGAGCATTACATCAATTTAACAACTACGGAGGAGTAGCCTAGGTAGAGATAACAGGCAAAGGAAATAGTTCAACAGATAGTACAACACAACTACGGAAAGGGAGTAGCCTAGGTAGAGATAAACATGCAAATGAAATAGTTCAACAGATACAAATCTTGCATTACAACACGAGTATTACATAAAGTACATCAGCCCTTCTTTCTGGACCTGTGACGCGAAGGCAGGTTCCATTGCCGGGCGTTGGCGAAGCTTGGGATGAGCCACAACGGAACCTGCCGCCATGTCCATCTAATGTTGGTTTGGAAACCAACAGTACAGTCTTCAGAATTCAAACTGAAGCGGCAAATTTCTGGAGAAGGAGGATATGCAAGGCCTACTGCATGGTGCGATGTGTAAACAGAGTTGCTTCTCGCCATATTTGGACGGTCATGTTCTGCCCCGTCTTCTACTGGAATGATAATCGGATAGTTCACTCCAAGGAAGAGAGAATATGATCCAAGGGAAATAATCCTCCTCCATGGCCTCGGTGGCATCAACTGACTGGTGTCCATGCTGTACACCTCGCAGCCAAGTAAACCCTTACCATACCCGCGAATAGTGCGACCATGACGACCCTCAGAGGTAGCAGCAGCAGGTAAAATCCGAACCAGTCCAGTATAATCCCGCCCGTCAGTAACGCCCCAGGTATGGACCAGAAAAAGTCTAGAACCATCAGGAGATCGTGCTAACCACCAGGAGCCAAGATTGTACCGACCTTGTTCATCAAGTTCTGGCGGAATAGGTGCCGTGCTGATCAACAAAGGACCTTGCAAAGGAAAGCACAGCTTGAAGTCAGTTCAGCAAAACTTGATTAGTTCATTACATACATGAATAATGATGTAGCTAAAATACTGCCTCCGATCCAAATTAATTGACTCAACTGGATGTGTCTAGCTAGATATGCACAAATTAATTGACTCAAGTTTGTCTAGCTAGATGCACTGGCTAGACAAAGCTGAGTCAATTTGATTTGGATCGGAGGGAGTACTTTATTTTGACTCAAAGGCATATCGCTGCTGATTTTGATTGAATATAGAGGGGGAAAGGTACAGGCATGACACGAAAACTGCACAACAAAAAGAAAAAGGCTAAAGCTAAATCTGAAACTAGCAGGTAATAGCGAAAACACATCATATGAGATGAGAAAAATTACCCCAAGAAAGTTGATTCCATGCATAAACTTCGCCTGTCTGAGTTACAGCAAATACAATACCCTTGTGGATGATTGCATCGGAGTAGCCGTACGCTAAGAACTGGTTGTCAAGAACTGTCCATCTGCTAGAAGCACAGTGAAGGACTGCAATTGCCGCGTTGAAGATGGCAAGAACAGAGAAACTAGTATAATTTGAAGCAGCTGTTGGAACTCGGCAAATAGCTATCTTCAGCAGTTGAAGATGTTGATCATTAGACTCGAACACAAGTTTATCCGGGGTGGATTTAAACTCACTTATTGGTGGTAGAGGAATCCGGCGACCAGTGTACACATTGACAAGCTCCCAATTCCAGGGGAAGCCAAGAAGGGCGATCCAATCTCCATTCGCGCCTGCCCACATGCCCGTACCACCATCTGGAATCACGGCATCGGAAGAGATCCTGTCCAGCGGCGTCAGTTGGCACAAGGTACCCTTGCGATCTTTTGCATCATGCTGCTTGTCCTTCTGCGCACCCTCCTGCTTGAACTTGTGGACGCGGGAGAAGGGATTGTGCGCGGGCGGTACCTCAGTTTGGTGAGTATGAAGAACACAGGGCATGCCAAACGGCTGAGATGCAGGCAGAGCTACACTTTGTGTTGCTGAATCATGATAAAACTTGCATGAACCGACGAGGCTCGCGGCGGTGATGACATCGCATCGGGATGCGATTTCTTCAAGGGGGCCATCAGGAAACACCCAAGAACTGCCACTCTCATTGATCGATCTCGCCATTGGAAGGATGCGGTCAAGTGGGTGTGGGGGTGTGGGAGTGGGACGCTGGCGTTTGGGTATGAGGTATTGGAGGACAGTGCGAGCGGCAGCTGGTAGAGCGATATGGATAAAAGTCCACAACTCCTACTAGTACCATCAAACAGGTGGCTCGAGATGATCCGAAAAAGGCATGGCGGCGGTGGTGCAGGGGCTGCTGGTGTAGGCGGGGTCGCCAGAGAAGATGGAGATGAAGAAGACGGAGAAGCAGGCAAAAAAAAACAATTTGAATTGAAATCAATAATACGAGTACTACGGGCGTGCCTTCTCTCTCTGGTCTCTGCTGCACTACTGCACCTGTCGTGAAGGCGTGTGACCCGAGAAGAAGCTAATGTACTGTATACTGTCCTTGCACGCCGTGGAGCTGTATTTTGTCTCATCAAATCAGCTCTGGACAGTTTCAGCAGAGAAAAGATCCTTTGCCATCATCATGATATATTACCACGGGCCCACGGCAGTGCACATTCATCTTGTACTACCATATACTGTACTGCTCTATATGTTGCACAAACCACCACTTGGACATTTTTTTTGCAGTTTCCACCATGTGGTGGTCTAATATGTTGCAAATTTCACCACTTGGTTATCTAATCAGCTAGTTAGTCATGTTGATAGCAAAATCGACAAGTGGGTTCAACATGTCAATGCTCCAATTAATGTTTTAGAAAAAATAAATTTTTCAAAATTCATACTTCTTTTATTTAGCTATTTAAAAATGCTTATTCATTTATTTCAACAAATATTGTGCGGTCTTGAATTTTTTTCAAACAAATATTATGGCATCGGGTTCGGGACTCCTGAAAAGGACTGGTCGTGGTACGGGAACCCGAAATGATGCCCACAACATGGTCGAAAGTGGCAAGGAACCCGTCGAGGTGGATGAACTCGGGAAACCTTGGTAGAGGTAGGGATCTTGAGGAGGCCATTAGGGTTAGCCTACCCCCCAATAAGCGTATGAACGAAAAAAATTCACATAAGTAGTAGCTATTATTAAAATTTCACAAATATTACGCGCTTTTGAATATTTCAAAAGTTTAAAACATGAAAATGAAAAGGTAAGCCTGGATCCTTCTTAACTAGTCACTCTAAAATGAAGCTTTAATTTTGGGAGGTTTTTGAAATTTCCATGTTTGAAACCAAAAACCACTTCTCTTCATGCTTGACTTCATAAGACAGAGTTTATGGTTTTAGAGGGGTAGATACATGATTTGTCTTATTTGAATATGTCTAGCTAGACCTTGTTTATCAACTTTTGAATGCTTACTATATATATGTATGTGACATAAGAAAACTATGTGCATTGGTATTTCATTTTTCTGATTTTTTTTGGAATTTTGATGCACATTTGAATCTTGGTCAAATCCTAGGTTTGACCAAGATTTAAACAAGTATAGAACATGAAAATGAAAAGGGAAGCCTGTATCCTTCTTAGTCACCCTAAAATGAAGTTTTTGGGAGGTTTTTGAAATTTCCATGTTTGAAACCCAAAACCACTTATCTTCATGCTTGACTTCGTCATAAGACAGAGTTTAGGGGTTAGGGGGTAGATACATGATTTGTCTAGCTAGTTTGAATATGTCCAGACCTTGTTTATCAACTTTAATGCTTACTATATGACATATAAGAAGACTATGTGCGCTTTGGTTTTTCATTTTTCTGTTTTTTTATTTTATGCCCATTTGAATCTTGGTCAAATCCTAGATTGACTTCATAAGACAGAGTTTAGGGTTAGGGGTAGATATACACATGATTTTTCTGGTTTGAATATGTCTAGACCTTGTTTATCAACTTGAGTGTTTACTATATGACATAATTAAGAAGGCTATGTGCTTTGGTTTTTCATTCTTTAGATTTTTTGTCTGAATTTTTATGCCCATTTGAATCTTGGTCAAATCCTAGGTTTGACCAAGATTTAAATAAGTTTAAAACATGGAAATTAAAAGGTAAGCATCGATCCTTCTTAGTCGCTCTAAAATGAAGCTGAATTTTGGGAGGTTTTTGAAATTTCCATGTTTGAAACCCAAAACCACTTCTCTTCATGCTTGACTTCATAAGACGAAGTTTAGGGTCGATAGGGGGTAGATACATGATTTGTCTTGTTTGAATATGTCTAGACCTTGTTTATCAACTTGAATGCTTACTATATGACATAAGAGGACTATGTGCATTGGTATTTCATTTTTTGATTTTTATGCCCATTTGAGAATCTTGGTAAAATCCTAGGTTTGTTGAGCAAGATTTAAACAAGTTTAACATGTGAAAATGATAAGGTAATTAAGTCTGGATCTTTCTCTTAGTAACTCTAAAATGAAGCTTTTGGGAGGTTCTTGAATTTACCATGTTTGAAACCCAAAACCACCATACTTCTGTTCATGCTTGACTTCATAAGACAGAGTTTAGGGTTAGGGGTAGATACATGATTTTTCTGGTTTGAATATGTCTAGACCATGTTTATCAATTTGAATGCTTACTATATGACATAAGAAGGCTATGTGCTTTGGTTTTTCATTCTTTCGATTTTTTTCTGAATTTTTATGCCCATTTGAATCTTGGTCAAATCCTAGGTTCGACCAAGATTTAAACAAGTTTAAAACATGACAATGAAAAGGTAATTAATCATGGATCCTTCTTAATTAACCAGCCAGTCTAATTAAAATGAAGCTTTTTGGGAGGTTTTTGAAATTTCCATGTTTGAAACCCAAAACCACACTTCTCTGCTTCATGCTTGACTTCATATATAATTAAGACAAAGTTTAGGGTTAGGGGGAACATGATTTGTCTGGTTTGAATATGTCTAGACCTTGTTTATGAACTTTTGAATGCTTACTATATATGACATAAGAAGACTATGTGCTTTGGTTTTTTTTTTATTTTTTATGCCCATTTGAATATTGGTCAAATCCTAGGTTTGACCAAGATTTAAACAAGTTCAAAACATGAAAATGAAAAGGTATATAAGCCTGGATCCTTCTTAACTAGTCACTCTAAAATGAAGCTTTAATTTTGGGAGGTTTTTGAAATTTCCATGTTTGAAACCAAAAACCACTTCTCTTCATGCTTGACTTCATAAGACAGAGTTTATGGTTTTAGAGGGGTAGATACATGATTTGTCTTATTTGAATATGTCTAGCTAGACCTTGTTTATCAACTTTTGAATGCTTACTATATATATGTATGTGACATAAGAAAACTACAGTATGTGCTTTGGTTTTTCATTTTTCTGATTTTTTTTGGAATTTTGATGCACATTTGAATCTTGGTCAAATCCTAGGTTTGACCAAGATTTAAACAAGTATAGAACATGAAAATGAAAAGGGAAGCCTGTATCCTTCTTAGTCACCCTAAAATGAAGTTTTTGGGAGGTTTTTGAAATTTCCATGTTTGAAACCCAAAACCACTTATCTTCATGCTTGACTTCGTCATAAGACAGAGTTTAGGGGTTAGGGGGTAGATACATGATTTGTCTAGCTAGTTTGAATATGTCCAGACCTTGTTTATCAACTTTAATGCTTACTATATGACATATAAGAAGACTATGTGCGCTTTGGTTTTTCATTTTTCTGTTTTTTTATTTTATGCCCATTTGAATCTTGGTCAAATCCTAGATTGACTTCATAAGACAGAGTTTAGGGTTAGGGGTAGATATACACATAATTTTTCTGGTTTGAATATGTCTAGACCTTGTTTATCAACTTGAGTGTTTACTATATGACATAATTAAGAAGGCTATGTGTGCTTTGGTTTTTCATTCTTTAGATTTTTTGTCTGAATTTTTATGCCCATTTGAATCTTGGTCAAATCCTAGGTTTGACCAAGATTTAAATAAGTTTAAAACATGGAAATGAAAAGGTAAGCATCGATCCTTCTTAGTCGCTCTAAAATGAAGCTGAATTTTGGGAGGTTTTTGAAATTTCCATGTTTGAAACCCAAAACCACTTCTCTTCATGCTTGACTTCATAAGACGAAGTTTAGGGTCGATAGGGGGTAGATACATGATTTGTCTGGTTTGGATATATCTAGACCTTGTTTATCAACTTGAATGCTTACGATATGACATAAGAACACTATGTGCTTTTTATTTTTATTTTTGTGCCCATTTGAATCTTGGTCAAATCCTAGGTTTGACCAAGATTTAAACAAGTATAGAACATGAAAATGAAAAGGGAAGCCTGTATCCTTCTTAGTCACCCTAAAATGAAGTTTTGGGAGGTTTTTGAAATTTCCATGTTTGAAACCCAAAACCACTTCTCTTCATGCTTGACTTCTTAAGACATAGTTTAGGGGTTAGCGGGTAGATACATGATTTGTATGGTTTGAATATGTCTAGACCTTGTTTATCAACTTTAATGCTTACTATATGACATAAGAAGACTATGTGCTTTGGTTTTTCATTTTTCTGTTTTTTTTTGAATTTTCTGCCAATTTTGTTTGACCAAGATTTAGACAAGTTTTACACGTGAAAACGAATAAGTAAGCCTGGATCCTTCTTAGTCACTCCAAAATGTACCAATTGATAGGTGCGTTAACTTTGCTTCATGGAAAAAATAATGTCATGTAAATGAGTTAACTTGGATTTCCTACCCTTGAATCCATAGGAAACTTTGTTCTAATGCACTATAATAATCAACCGAGCTTTTACACCAACAGGTCTGTCACTTACGTGTGGTGCCCATGCGTGAGGTCCCACACTTCAGTGAGCACAAGTCACGTGCAATAGGTATGCAAACTCCCAGCCATTTTCTTTGTCAAGAGAAGACGCATCAGGATGCGTATTGGAAGTCTGTGGGTCCTTCTGGATCCTTCGGTTGTCCCTCTCACAAAAAAAAACAAATCTCTCTCATTCTCGGCCTCGCTCGACTCGCTCGCTCGCTCGCACCTCCTGCTCACTGACAAACCCTGCACAAAAGTCAACATCATCACCCGAAAAAGGGGAGACACCATAATTCTCTCCCTTCTTCTCTCCTTCCGAGTGATCCCTCTTCCTCCGAGTTTCACTCGACGGGCAAACACACATGTGCTGCATAGTAATAATAAAAAGGTAGAAAAATCGACCTACGAATCTATAATTAAATAGGTTAAACTAGGGTTTTGCCCAGTACTACAGATCAAGGTTCAAAAAATCCAACTACGGGGTAGATATACACATGATTTTTCTGGTTTGAATATGTCTAGACCTTGTTTATCAACTTGAGTGTTTACTATATGACATAATTAAGAAGGCTATGTGCTTTGGTTTTTCATTCTTTAGATTTTTTGTCTGAATTTTTATGCCCATTTGAATCTTGGTCAAATCCTAGGTTTGACCAAGATTTAAATAAGTTTAAAACATGGAAATTAAAAGGTAAGCATCGATCCTTCTTAGTCGCTCTAAAATGAAGCTGAATTTTGGGAGGTTTTTGAAATTTCCATGTTTGAAACCCAAAACCACTTCTCTTCATGCTTGACTTCATAAGACGAAGTTTAGGGTCGATAGGGGGTAGATACATGATTTGTCTTGTTTGAATATGTCTAGACCTTGTTTATCAACTTGAATGCTTACTATATGACATAAGAGGACTATGTGCATTGGTATTTCATTTTTTGATTTTTATGCCCATTTGAGAATCTTGGTAAAATCCTAGGTTTGTTGAGCAAGATTTAAACAAGTTTAACATGTGAAAATGATAAGGTAATTAAGTCTGGATCTTTCTCTTAGTAACTCTAAAATGAAGCTTTTGGGAGGTTCTTGAATTTGCCATGTTTGAAACCCAAAACCACCGTACTTCTGTTCATGCTTGACTTCATAAGACAGAGTTTAGGGTTAGGGGTAGATACATGATTTTTCTGGTTTGAATATGTCTAGACCATGTTTATCAATTTGAATGCTTACTATATGACATAACAAGGCTATGTGCTTTGGTTTTTCATTCTTTCGATTTTTTTCTGAATTTTTATGCCCATTTGAATCTTGGTCAAATCCTAGGTTCGACCAAGATTTAAACAAGTTTAAAACATGACAATGAAAAGGTAATTAATCATGGATCCTTCTTAATTAACCAGCCAGTCTAATTAAAATGAAGCTTTTTGGGAGGTTTTTGAAATTTCCATGTTTGAAACCCAAAACCACACTTCTCTGCTTCATGCTTGACTTCATATATAATTAAGACAAAGTTTAGGGTTAGGGGGAACATGATTTGTCTGGTTTGAATATGTCTAGACCTTGTTTATGAACTTTTGAATGCTTACTATATATGACATAAGAAGACTATGTGCTTTGGTTTTTTATTTTTTTATTTTTTTTATTTTATGCCCATTTGAATATTGGTCAAATCCTAGGTTTGACCAAGATTTAAACAAGTTCAAAACATGAAAATGAAAAGGTATATAAGCCTGGATCCTTCTTAACTAGTCACTCTAAAATGAAGCTTTAATTTTGGGAGGTTTTTGAAATTTCCATGTTTGAAACCAAAAACCACTTCTCTTCATGCTTGACTTCATAAGACAAAGTTTATGGTTTTAGAGGGGTAGATACATGATTTGTCTTATTTGAATATGTCTAGCTAGACCTTGTTTATCAACTTTTGAATGCTTACTATATATATGTATGTGACATAAGAAAACTACAGTATGTGCTTTGGTTTTTCATTTTTCTGATTTTTTTGGAATTTTGATGCACATTTGAATCTTGGTCAAATCCTAGGTTTGACCAAGATTTAAACAAGTATAGAACATGAAAATGAAAAGGGAAGCCTGTATCCTTCTTAGTCACCCTAAAATGAAGTTTTTGGGAGGTTTTTGAAATTTCCATGTTTGAAACCCAAAACCACTTATCTTCATGCTTGACTTCGTCATAAGACAGAGTTTAGGGGTTAGGGGGTAGATACATGATTTGTCTAGCTAGTTTGAATATGTCCAGACCTTGTTTATCAACTTTAATGCTTACTATATGACATATAAGAAGACTATGTGCGCTTTGGTTTTTCATTTTTCTGTTTTTTTATTTTATGCCCATTTGAATCTTGGTCAAATCCTAGATTGACTTCATAAGACAGAGTTTAGGGTTAGGGGTAGATATACACATAATTTTTCTGGTTTGAATATGTCTAGACCTTGTTTATCAACTTGAGTGTTTACTATATGACATAATTAAGAAGGCTATGTGTGCTTTGGTTTTTCATTCTTTAGATTTTTTGTCTGAATTTTTATGCCCATTTGAATCTTGGTCAAATCCTAGGTTTGACCAAGATTTAAATAAGTTTAAAACATGGAAATGAAAAGGTAAGCATCGATCCTTCTTAGTCGCTCTAAAATGAAGCTGAATTTTGGGAGGTTTTTGAAATTTCCATGTTTGAAACCCAAAACCACTTCTCTTCATGCTTGACTTCATAAGACGAAGTTTAGGGTCGATAGGGGGTAGATACATGATTTGTCTGGTTTGGATATATCTAGACCTTGTTTATCAACTTGAATGCTTACGATATGACATAAGAACACTATGTGCTTTTTATTTTTATTTTTTGTGCCCATTTGAATCTTGGTCAAATCCTAGGTTTGACCAAGATTTAAACAAGTATAGAACATGAAAATGAAAAGGGAAGCCTGTATCCTTCTTAGTCACCCTAAAATGAAGTTTTGGGAGGTTTTTGAAATTTCCATGTTTGAAACCCAAAACCACTTCTCTTCATGCTTGACTTCTTAAGACATAGTTTAGGGGTTAGCGGGTAGATACATGATTTGTATGGTTTGAATATGTCTAGACCTTGTTTATCAACTTTAATGCTTACTATATGACATAAGAAGACTATGTGCTTTGGTTTTTCATTTTTCTGTTTTTTTTTTGAATTTTCTGCCAATTTTGTTTGACCAAGATTTAGACAAGTTTTACACGTGAAAACGAATAAGTAAGCCTGGATCCTTCTTAGTCACTCCAAAATGTACCAATTGATAGGTGCGTTAACTTTGCTTCATGGAAAAAATAATGTCATGTAAATGAGTTAGGGCTCCTTTGATTCAAAGGATTTGCATAGGAATTGTGTAGGATTTGGTTCCTATGGGAAAATTTCCTATACATGTTGTTTGATTCATAGGAACATATCCTATAGGAAAAATTCCTATAGGAATCTTGTAGTGTAATTCCTATAGGAAAAAAGCATTAGCTCATACCTCATGGAAAAATTCCTTTGCTACAATCAAACAAACTTCATCTTCCTATAGGATTCAAGTAGACATGTCATTCCAATCCTATACCTTTCCTATTCCTATGTTTTTCCTATCCTTCAAATCAAAGGAGCCCTAACTTGGATTTCCTACCCTTGAATCCATAGGAAACTTTGTTCTAATGCACTATAATAATCAACCGAGTTTTTACACCAACAGGTCTGTCACTTACGTGTGGTGCCCACGCGTGAGGTCCCACACTTCAGTGAGCACAAGTCACGTGCAATAGGTACGCAAACTCCCAGCCATCTTCTTTGTCAAGAGAAGACGCATCACGGCATCAGGATTGGAAGTCTGTGGGTCCTTCTGGATCCTTCGGTTGTCCCTCTCACAAAAAAAAACAAATCTCTCTCATTCTCGGCCTCGCTCGACTCGCTCGCTCGCTCGCTCGCTCGCACCTCCTGCTCACTGACAAACCCTGCACAAAAGTCAACATCATCACCCGAAAAAGGGGAGACACCATAATTCTCTCCCTTCTTCTCTCCTTCCGAGTGATCCCTCTTCCTCCGAGTTTCACTCGACGGGCAAACACACATGTGCTGCATAGTAATAATAAAAAGGTAGAAAAATCGACCTACGAATCTATAATTAAATAGGTTAAACTAGGGTTTTGCCCAGTACTACAGATCAAGGTTCAAAAAATCCAACTACGGGGTTCGAACAACCCCATTTCTAATCCAAGATTTTTTTCGACCTCATCCAATGGCCTCAAACTATAGGCCGGGTTAGCATCTAGTGCAGTATGTGTGAGAATGTATGCACTATGTGTGCTATAACTTGTGTGTCTTTCAAATTTGAACCAAATTTGAATAAGTTTGAAATATTTGAAATGGGGCTTTTGGCTTAAACGTTTGAAACCCAAAACGACTTCTCCTCATGCTAGACTTCATAAGACCGAGTTTAGGGTTAGGGGTAGATACATGATTTGTCTGGTTTGAATATGTCTAAACCTTGTTTATCAACTTGAATGCTTACTATATGACATAAGAAGACCATGTGCTTTTGTTTTTCATTTTTCTATTTTTTTTAAGAATTTTATGCACATTTGATTCTGGTCAAATCCTAGGTTCAACCAAGATTTAAACAAGTTTCAAGCATGAAAATGAAAACGTAAGCCAAGATCCTTCTTAATTAGTCACTCTAAAATATATGAAGCTTTTGGGACGTACTTGAAATTTCCATGTTTGAAACCCAAAACCAATTCTCTTCATGATTGACTTCATAAGACAAAGTTTAGGGTTAGGGGTAGATATACACATGATTTTTCTGGTTTGAATATGTCTAGACCTTGTTTATCAACTTGAGTGTTTACTATATGACATAATTAAGAAGGCTATGTGCTTTGGTTTTTCATTCTTTAGATTTTTTGTCTGAATTTTTATGCCCATTTGAATCTTGGTCAAATCCTAGGTTTGACCAAGATTTAAATAAGTTTAAAACATGGAAATTAAAAGGTAAGCATCGATCCTTCTTAGTCGCTCTAAAATGAAGCTGAATTTTGGGAGGTTTTTGAAATTTCCATGTTTGAAACCCAAAACCACTTCTCTTCATGCTTGACTTCATAAGACGAAGTTTAGGGTCGATAGGGGGTAGATACATGATTTGTCTTGTTTGAATATGTCTAGACCTTGTTTATCAACTTGAATGCTTACTATATGACATAAGAGGACTATGTGCATTGGTATTTCATTTTTTGATTTTTATGCCCATTTGAGAATCTTGGTAAAATCCTAGGTTTGTTGAGCAAGATTTAAACAAGTTTAACATGTGAAAATGATAAGGTAATTAAGTCTGGATCTTTCTCTTAGTAACTCTAAAATGAAGCTTTTGGGAGGTTCTTGAATTTGCCATGTTTGAAACCCAAAACCACCGTACTTCTGTTCATGCTTGACTTCATAAGACAGAGTTTAGGGTTAGGGGTAGATACATGATTTTTCTGGTTTGAATATGTCTAGACCATGTTTATCAATTTGAATGCTTACTATATGACATAACAAGGCTATGTGCTTTGGTTTTTCATTCTTTCGATTTTTTTCTGAATTTTTATGCCCATTTGAATCTTGGTCAAATCCTAGGTTCGACCAAGATTTAAACAAGTTTAAAACATGACAATGAAAAGGTAATTAATCATGGATCCTTCTTAATTAACCAGCCAGTCTAATTAAAATGAAGCTTTTTGGGAGGTTTTTGAAATTTCCATGTTTGAAACCCAAAACCACACTTCTCTGCTTCATGCTTGACTTCATATATAATTAAGACAAAGTTTAGGGTTAGGGGGAACATGATTTGTCTGGTTTGAATATGTCTAGACCTTGTTTATGAACTTTTGAATGCTTACTATATATGACATAAGAAGACTATGTGCTTTGGTTTTTTTATTTTTTTTATTTTATGCCCATTTGAATATTGGTCAAATCCTAGGTTTGACCAAGATTTAAACAAGTTCAAAACATGAAAATGAAAAGGTATATAAGCCTGGATCCTTCTTAACTAGTCACTCTAAAATGAAGCTTTAATTTTGGGAGGTTTTTGAAATTTCCATGTTTGAAACCAAAAACCACTTCTCTTCATGCTTGACTTCATAAGACAGAGTTTATGGTTTTAGAGGGGTAGATACATGATTTGTCTTATTTGAATATGTCTAGCTAGACCTTGTTTATCAACTTTTGAATGCTTACTATATATATGTATGTGACATAAGAAAACTACAGTATGTGCTTTGGTTTTTCATTTTTCTGATTTTTTTTGGAATTTTGATGCACATTTGAATCTTAGTCAAATCCTAGGTTTGACCAAGATTTAAACAAGTATAGAACATGAAAATGAAAAGGGAAGCCTGCATCCTTCTTAGTCACCCTAAAATGAAGTTTTTGGGAGGTTTTTGAAATTTCCATGTTTGAAACCCAAAACCACTTATCTTCATGCTTGACTTCGTCATAAGACAGAGTTTAGGGGTTAGGGGGTAGATACATGATTTGTCTAGCTAGTTTGAATATGTCTAGACCTTGTTTATCAACTTTAATGCTTACTATATGACATATAAGAAGACTATGTGCGCTTTGGTTTTTCATTTTTCTGTTTTTTTATTTTATGCCCATTTGAATCTTGGTCAAATCCTAGATTGACTTCATAAGACAGAGTTTAGGGTTAGGGGTAGATATACACATAATTTTTCTGGTTTGAATATGTCTAGACCTTGTTTATCAACTTGAGTGTTTACTATATGACATAATTAAGAAGGCTATGTGCTTTGGTTTTTCATTCTTTAGATTTTTTGTCTGAATTTTTATGCCCATTTGAATCTTGGTCAAATCCTAGGTTTGACCAAGATTTAAATAAGTTTAAAACATGGAAATGAAAAGGTAAGCATCGATCCTTCTTAGTCGCTCTAAAATGAAGCTGAATTTTGGGAGGTTTTTGAAATTTCCATGTTTGAAACCCAAAACCACTTCTCTTCATGCTTGACTTCATAAGACGAAGTTTAGGGTCGATAGGGGTAGATACATGATTTGTCTTGTTTGAATATGTCTAGACCTTGTTTATCAACTTGAATGCTTACTATATGACATAAGAGGACTATGTGCATTGGTATTTCATTTTTTGATTTTTATGCCCATTTGAGAATCTTGGTAAAATCCTAGGTTTGTTGAGCAAGATTTAAACAATTTTAACATGTGAAAATGATAAGGTAATTAAGTCTGGATCTTTCTCTTAGTAACTCTAAAATGAAGCTTTTGGGAGGTTCTTGAATTTGCCATGTTTGAAACCCAAAACCACCGTACTTTTGTTCATGCTTGACTTCATAAGACAGAGTTTAGGGTTAGGGGTAGATACATGATTTTTCTGGTTTGAATATGTCTAGACCATGTTTATCAATTTGAATGCTTACTATATGACATAACAAGGCTATGTGCTTTGGTTTTTCATTCTTTCGATTTTTTTCTGAATTTTTATGCCCATTTGAATCTTGGTCAAATCCTAGGTTCGACCAAGATTTAAACAAGTTTAAAACATGACAATGAAAAGGTAATTAATCATGGATCCTTCTTAATTAACCAGCCAGTCTAATTAAAATGAAGCTTTTTGGGAGGTTTTTGAAATTTCCATGTTTGAAACCCAAAACCACACTTCTCTGCTTCATGCTTGACTTCATATATAATTAAGACAAAGTTTAGGGTTAGGGGGAACATGATTTGTCTGGTTTGAATATGTCTAGACCTTGTTTATGAACTTTTGAATGCTTACTATATATGACATAAGAAGACTATGTGCTTTGGTTTTTTATTTTTTTATTTTTTTATTTTATGCCCATTTGAATATTGGTCAAATCCTAGGTTTGACCAAGATTTAAACAAGTTCAAAACATGAAAATGAAAAGGTATATAAGCCTGGATCCTTCTTAACTAGTCACTCTAAAATGAAGCTTTAATTTTGGGAGGTTTTTGAAATTTCCATGTTTGAAACCAAAAACCACTTCTCTTCATGCTTGACTTCATAAGACAGAGTTTATGGTTTTAGAGGGGTAGATACATGATTTGTCTTATTTGAATATGTCTAGCTAGACCTTGTTTATCAACTTTTGAATGCTTACTATATATATGTATGTGACATAAGAAAACTACAGTATGTGCTTTGGTTTTTCATTTTTCTGATTTTTTTTGGAATTTTGATGCACATTTGAATCTTGGTCAAATCCTAGGTTTGACCAAGATTTAAACAAGTATAGAACATGAAAATGAAAAGGGAAGCCTGTATCCTTCTTAGTCACCCTAAAATGAAGTTTTTGGGAGGTTTTTGAAATTTCCATGTTTGAAACCCAAAACCACTTATCTTCATGCTTGACTTCGTCATAAGACAGAGTTTAGGGGTTAGGGGGTAGATACATGATTTGTCTAGCTAGTTTGAATATGTCCAGACCTTGTTTATCAACTTTAATGCTTACTATATGACATATAAGAAGACTATGTGCGCTTTGGTTTTTCATTTTTCTGTTTTTTTATTTTATGCCCATTTGAATCTTGGTCAAATCCTAGATTGACTTCATAAGACAGAGTTTAGGGTTAGGGGTAGATATACACATAATTTTTCTGGTTTGAATATGTCTAGACCTTGTTTATCAACTTGAGTGTTTACTATATGACATAATTAAGAAGGCTATGTGTGCTTTGGTTTTTCATTCTTTAGATTTTTTGTCTGAATTTTTATGCCCATTTGAATCTTGGTCAAATCCTAGGTTTGACCAAGATTTAAATAAGTTTAAAACATGGAAATGAAAAGGTAAGCATCGATCCTTCTTAGTCGCTCTAAAATGAAGCTGAATTTTGGGAGGTTTTTGAAATTTCCATGTTTGAAACCCAAAACCACTTCTCTTCATGCTTGACTTCATAAGACGAAGTTTAGGGTCGATAGGGGGTAGATACATGATTTGTCTGGTTTGGATATATCTAGAACTTGTTTATCAACTTGAATGCTTACGATATGACATAGTTTAGGGGTTAGCGGGTAGATACATGATTTGTATGGTTTGAATATGTCTAGACCTTGTTTATCAACTTTAATGCTTACTATATGACATAAGAAGACTATGTGCTTTGGTTTTTCATTTTTCTGTTTTTTTTTTGAATTTTCTGCCAATTTTGTTTGACCAAGATTTACACAAGTTTTACACGTGAAAACGAATAAGTAAGCATGGATCCTTCTTAGTCACTCCAAAATGTACCAATTGATAGGTGCGTTAACTTTGCTTCATGGAAAAAATAATGTCATGTAAATGAGTTAACTTGGATTTCCTACCCTTGAATCCATAGGAAACTTTGTTCTAATGCACTATAATAATCAACCGAGTTTTTACACCAACAGGTCTGTCACTTACGTGTGGTGCCCACGCGTGAGGTCCCACACTTCAGTGAGCACAAGTCACGTGCAATAGGTACGCAAACTCCCAGCCATCTTCTTTGTCAAGAGAAGACGCATCACGGCATCAGGATGCGTATTGGAAGTCTGTGGGTCCTTCTGGATCCTTCGGTTGTCCCTCTCACAAAAAAAAACAAATCTCTCTCATTCTCGGCCTCGCTCGACTCGCTCGCTCGCTCGCTCGCTCGCTCGCACCTCCTGCTCACTGACAAACCCTGCACAAAAGTCAACATCATCACCCGAAAAAGGGGAGACACCATAATTCTCTCCCTTCTTCTCTCCTTCCGAGTGATCCCTCTTCCTCCGAGTTTCACTCGACGGGCAAACACACATGTGCTGCATAGTAATAATAAAAAGGTAGAAAAATCGACCTACGAATCTATAATTAAATAGGTTAAACTAGGGTTTTGCCCAGTACTACAGATCAAGGTTCAAAAAATCCAACTACGGGGTTCGAACAACCCCATTTCTAATCCAAGATTTTTTTCGACCTCATCCAATGGCCTCAAACTATAGGCCGGGTTAGCATCTAGTGCAGTATGTGTGAGAATGTATGCACTATGTGTGCTATAACTTGTGTGTCTTTCAAATTTGAACCAAATTTGAATAAGTTTGAAATATTTGAAATGGGGCTTTTGGCTTAAACGTTTGAAACCCAAAACGACTTCTCCTCATGCTAGACTTCATAAGACCGAGTTTAGGGTTAGGGGGTAGATACATGATTTGTCTGGTTTGAATATGTCTAAACCTTGTTTATCAACTTGAATGCTTACTATATGACATAAGAAGACCATGTGCTTTTGTTTTTCATTTTTCTATTTTTTTTAAGAATTTTATGCACATTTGATTCTGGTCAAATCCTAGGTTCAACCAAGATTTAAACAAGTTTCAAGCATGAAAATGAAAACGTAAGCCAAGATCCTTCTTAATTAGTCACTCTAAAATATATGAAGCTTTTGGGACGTACTTGAAATTTCCATGTTTGAAACCCAAAACCAATTCTCTTCATGATTGACTTCATAAGACAAAGTTTAGGGTTAGGGGTAGATATACACATGATTTTTCTGGTTTGAATATGTCTAGACCTTGTTTATCAACTTGAGTGTTTACTATATGACATAATTAAGAAGGCTATGTGCTTTGGTTTTTCATTCTTTAGATTTTTTGTCTGAATTTTTATGCCCATTTGAATCTTGGTCAAATCCTAGGTTTGACCAAGATTTAAATAAGTTTAAAACATGGAAATTAAAAGGTAAGCATCGATCCTTCTTAGTCGCTCTAAAATGAAGCTGAATTTTGGGAGGTTTTTGAAATTTCCATGTTTGAAACCCAAAACCACTTCTCTTCATGCTTGACTTCATAAGACGAAGTTTAGGGTCGATAGGGGGTAGATACATGATTTGTCTTGTTTGAATATGTCTAGACCTTGTTTATCAACTTGAATGCTTACTATATGACATAAGAGGACTATGTGCATTGGTATTTCATTTTTTGATTTTTATGCCCATTTGAGAATCTTGGTAAAATCCTAGGTTTGTTGAGCAAGATTTAAACAAGTTTAACATGTGAAAATGATAAGGTAATTAAGTCTGGATCTTTCTCTTAGTAACTCTAAAATGAAGCTTTTGGGAGGTTCTTGAATTTGCCATGTTTGAAACCCAAAACCACCGTACTTCTGTTCATGCTTGACTTCATAAGACAGAGTTTAGGGTTAGGGGTAGATACATGATTTTTCTGGTTTGAATATGTCTAGACCATGTTTATCAATTTGAATGCTTACTATATGACATAACAAGGCTATGTGCTTTGGTTTTTCATTCTTTCGATTTTTTTCTGAATTTTTATGCCCATTTGAATCTTGGTCAAATCCTAGGTTCGACCAAGATTTAAACAAGTTTAAAACATGACAATGAAAAGGTAATTAATCATGGATCCTTCTTAATTAACCAGCCAGTCTAATTAAAATGAAGCTTTTTGGGAGGTTTTTGAAATTTCCATGTTTGAAACCCAAAACCACACTTCTCTGCTTCATGCTTGACTTCATATATAATTAAGACAAAGTTTAGGGTTAGGGGGAACATGATTTGTCTGGTTTGAATATGTCTAGACCTTGTTTATGAACTTTTGAATGCTTACTATATATGACATAAGAAGACTATGTGCTTTGGTTTTTTTTTTATTTTTTTTATTTTATGCCCATTTGAATATTGGTCAAATCCTAGGTTTGACCAAGATTTAAACAAGTTCAAAACATGAAAATGAAAAGGTATATAAGCCTGGATCCTTCTTAACTAGTCACTCTAAAATGAAGCTTTAATTTTGGGAGGTTTTTGAAATTTCCATGTTTGAAACCAAAAACCACTTCTCTTCATGCTTGACTTCATAAGACAGAGTTTATGGTTTTAGAGGGGTAGATACATGATTTTTCTTATTTGAATATGTCTAGCTAGACCTTGTTTATCAACTTTTGAATGCTTACTATATATATGTATGTGACATAAGAAAACTACAGTATGTGCTTTGGTTTTTCATTTTTCTGATTTTTTTTGGAATTTTGATGCACATTTGAATCTTAGTCAAATCCTAGGTTTGACCAAGATTTAAACAAGTATAGAACATGAAAATGAAAAGGGAAGCCTGTATCCTTCTTAGTCACCCTAAAATGAAGTTTTTGGGAGGTTTTTGAAATTTCCATGTTTGAAACCCAAAACCACTTATCTTCATGCTTGACTTCGTCATAAGACAGAGTTTAGGGGTTAGGGGGTAGATACATGATTTGTCTAGCTAGTTTGAATATGTCCAGACCTTGTTTATCAACTTTAATGCTTACTATATGACATATAAGAAGACTATGTGCGCTTTGGTTTTTCATTTTTCTGTTTTTTTATTTTATGCCCATTTGAATCTTGGTCAAATCCTAGATTGACTTCATAAGACAGAGTTTAGGGTTAGGGGTAGATATACACATAATTTTTCTGGTTTGAATATGTCTAGACCTTGTTTATCAACTTGAGTGTTTACTATATGACATAATTAAGAAGGCTATGTGTGCTTTGGTTTTTCATTCTTTAGATTTTTTGTCTGAATTTTTATGCCCATTTGAATCTTGGTCAAATCCTAGGTTTGACCAAGATTTAAATAAGTTTAAAACATGGAAATGAAAAGGTAAGCATCGATCCTTCTTAGTCGCTCTAAAATGAAGCTGAATTTTGGGAGGTTTTTTGAAATTTCCATGTTTGAAACCCAAAACCACTTCTCTTCATGCTTGACTTCATAAGACGAAGTTTAGGGTCGATAAGGGGTAGATACATGATTTGTCTGGTTTGGATATATCTAGACCTTGTTTATCAACTTGAATGCTTACGATATGACATAAGAACACTATGTGCTTTTTTTTTTTTTTTGTGCCCATTTGAATCTTGGTCAAATCCTAGGTTTGACCAAGATTTAAACAAGTATAGAACATGAAAATGAAAAGGGAAGCCTGTATCCTTCTTAGTCACCCTAAAATGAAGTTTTGGGAGGTTTTTGAAATTTCCATGTTTGAAACCCAAAACCACTTCTCTTCATGCTTGACTTCTTAAGACATAGTTTAGGGGTTAGCGGGTAGATACATGATTTGTATGGTTTGAATATGTCTAGACCTTGTTTATCAACTTTAATGCTTACTATATGACATAAGAAGACTATGTGCTTTGGTTTTTCATTTTTCTGTTTTTTTTTTGAATTTTCTGCCAATTTTGTTTGACCAAGATTTAGACAAGTTTTACACGTGAAAACGAATAAGTAAGCCTGGATCCTTCTTAGTCACTCCAAAATGTACCAATTGATAGGTGCGTTAACTTTGCTTCATGGAAAAAATAATGTCATGTAAATGAGTTAACTTGGATTTCCTACCCTTGAATCCATAGGAAACTTTGTTCTAATGCACTATAATAATCAACCGAGCTTTTACACCAACAGGTCTGTCACTTACGTGTGGTGCCCATGCGTGAGGTCCCACACTTCAGTGAGCACAAGTCACGTGCAATAGGTACGCAAACTCCCAGCCATTTTCTTTGTCAAGAGAAGACGCATCAGGATGCGTATTGGAAGTCTGTGGGTCCTTCTGGATCCTTCGGTTGTCCCTCTCACAAAAAAAAACAAATCTCTCTCATTCTCGGCCTCGCTCGACTCGCTCGCTCGCTCGCTCGCACCTCCTGCTCACTGACAAACCCTGCACAAAAGTCAACATCATCACCCGAAAAAGGGGAGACACCATAATTCTCTCCCTTCTTCTCTCCTTCCGAGTGATCCCTCTTCCTCCGAGTTTCACTCGACGGGCAAACACACATGTGCTGCATAGTAATAATAAAAAGGTAGAAAAATCGACCTACGAATCTATAATTAAATAGGTTAAACTAGGGTTTTGCCCAGTACTACAGATCAAGGTTCAAAAAATCCAACTAGGGGTAGATATACACATGATTTTTCTGGTTTGAATATGTCTAGACCTTGTTTATCAACTTGAGTGTTTACTATATGACATAATTAAGAAGGCTATGTGCTTTGGTTTTTCATTCTTTAGATTTTTTGTCTGAATTTTTATGCCCATTTGAATCTTGGTCAAATCCTAGGTTTGACCAAGATTTAAATAAGTTTAAAACATGGAAATGAAAAGGTAAGCATCGATCCTTCTTAGTCGCTCTAAAATGAAGCTGAATTTTGGGAGGTTTTTGAAATTTCCATGTTTGAAACCCAAAACCACTTCTCTTCATGCTTGACTTCATAAGACGAAGTTTAGGGTCGATAGGGGGTAGATACATGATTTGTCTTGTTTGAATATGTCTAGACCTTGTTTATCAACTTGAATGCTTACTATATGACATAAGAGGACTATGTGCATTGGTATTTCATTTTTTGATTTTTATGCCCATTTGAGAATCTTGGTAAAATCCTAGGTTTGTTGAGCAAGATTTAAACAAGTTTAACATGTGAAAATGATAAGGTAATTAAGTCTGGATCTTTCTCTTAGTAACTCTAAAATGAAGCTTTTGGGAGGTTCTTGAATTTACCATGTTTGAAACCCAAAACCACCGTACTTCTGTTCATGCTTGACTTCATAAGACAGAGTTTAGGGTTAGGGGTAGATACATGATTTTTCTGGTTTGAATATGTCTAGACCATGTTTATCAATTTGAATGCTTACTATATGACATAAGAAGGCTATGTGCTTTGGTTTTTCATTTTTTTTTTTTTTTTATGCCCATTTGAATCTTGGTCAAATCCTAGGTTCGACCAAGATTTAAACAAGTTTAAAACATGACAATGAAAAGGTAATTAATCATGGATCCTTCTTAATTAACCAGCCAGTCTAATTAAAATGAAGCTTTTTGGGAGGTTTTTGAAATTTCCATGTTTGAAACCCAAAACCACACTTCTCTGCTTCATGCTTGACTTCATATATAATTAAGACAAAGTTTAGGGTTAGGGGGTACATGATTTGTCTGGTTTGAATATGTCTAGACCTTGTTTATGAACTTGAATGCTTACTATATGACATAAGAAGACTATGTGCTTTTTTATTTTATTTATTTTATATTTTATGCCCATTTGAATATTGGTTTGACCAAGATTTAAACAAGTTTAAAACATGAAAATGAAAAGGTAAGCCTGGATCCTTCTTAACTAGTCACTCTAAAATGAAGCTTTAATTTTGGGAGGTTTTTGAAATTTCCATGTTTGAAACCCAAAACCACTTCTCTTCATGCTTGACTTCATAAGACGAAGTTTAGGGTCGATAGGGGGTAGATACATGATTTGTATGGTTTGAATATGTCTAGACCATGTTTATCAACTTTAATGCTTACTATATGACATAAGAAGACTATGTGCTTTGGTTTTTCATTTTTCTGATTTTTTTAGAATTTTGATGCACATTTGAATCTTGGTCAAATCCTAGGTTTGACCAAGATTTAAACAAGTATATATAGAACATGAAAATGAAAAGGGAAGCCTGTATCCTTCTTAGTCACCCTAAAATGAAGTTTTTGGGAGGTTTTTGAAATTTCCATGTTTGAAACCCAAAACCACTTATCTTCATGCTTGAGCAAGATTTGACCAAGATTTAAACAAGTTTAAATCATGAAAATGGAAAGGTAAGCCTGGATCCTTCTTAGTCGCTCTAAAATGAAGCTTTTGGGATGTTCTTGAAATTTCCATGTTTGAAACCCGGCCAAAACGACTTTTCTTCATGCTAGACTTCATAAGATCGACACGGGGTACATACATGATTTGTCTGGTTTGGATATATCTAGACCTTGTTTATCAACTTGAATGCTTACGATATGACATAAGAACACTATGTGCTTTTTGTTTTTCATTTTTTGTGCCCATTTGTATATCTTGGTCAAATCCTAGGTTTGACCAAGATTTAAACAAGTTTAAAACATGAAAATGAAAAGGGAAACATGTATCCTTCTTAGTCACTCTAAAATGAAGTTTTTGGGAGGTTTTTGAAATTTCCATGTTTGAAACCTAAAACCACTTCTCTTCATGCTTGACTTCATAAGACAGAGTTTAGGGTTAGAGGGGTAGATACATGATTTGTCTTATTTGAATATGTCTAGCTAGACCTTGTTTATCAACTTTTGAATGCTTACTATATATATGTGACATAAGAAGACTATGTGCTTTTGTTTTTCATTTTTCCGATTTTTTTAATTTTATGCCCATTTAAATCTTGGTCAAATCCTAGGTTTGACAATGATTTAAACAAGTTTCAAATATGAAAATGAAAAGGTAAGCATGGATCCTTCTTAGTCACTCTAAAATGAAGCTTTTGATAGGTTTTTGAAATTTCCATATTTGAAACCCAAAACCACTTCTCTTCATGCTTGACTACATAAGACAAAGTTTAGGGTTAGGGGTAGATACATGATTTTTCTTGTTTGAATATGTCTAGACCCTTGTTTATCAACTTTAATGCTTACTATATGACATAAGAAAACTATGTGCTTTGGTTTTTCATTTTTCTGATTTTTTTGGAATTTTGATGCACATTTGAATCTTGGTCAAATCCTAGGTTTGACCAAGATTTAAACAAGTATAGAACATGAAAATGAAAAGGGAAGCATGTATCCTTCTTAGTCACCCTAAAATGAAGTTTTTGGGAGGTTTTTGAAATTTCCATGTTTGAAACCCAAAACCACTTAATCTTCATGCTTGACTTCGTCATAAGACAGAGTTTAGGGGTTAGGGGGTAGATACATGATTTGTCTAGTTTGAATATGTCTAGACCTTGTTTACCAACTTTAATGCTTACTATATGACATATAAGAAGACTATGTGCGCTTTGGTTTTTCATTTTTTCATTTTTTTATTTTATGCCCATTTGAATCTTGGTCAAATCCTAGATTTGACCAAGATTTAAACAAGTTTAAAACATGAAAATGGAAAGGTAAGCCTGGATCCTTCTTAGTCGCTCTAAAATGAAGCTTTTGGGATGATTTTGAAATTTCCATGTTTGAAACCCAAAACCAATTCTCTTCATGCATGCTTGACTTCATAAGACAGAGTTTAGGGTTAGGGGGTTAGATACATTATTTGTCTAGTTTGAATATGTCTAGACTTTGTATATCAACTTGAATATATTATTGTACCATGTCTCCACACAGCCCAAAATGCACATATTTTCAAAAGTTTTCATGCATGAGTACTTGTAACTAGTAAAAATAGAAAGTAAAAATAGGAACCCCATGTATGAAGGATACTAAAAAGAACTCTTTCACATTTTTTGGTATAGATTATGAGTTTGCTTGGCTTCATACACAAGTGAGTACATGTCATGCAAAAATTAACACGAAATTTAGTTATCATGACCCATTTTTGGCAGGCATTGTGCATATCGCCTTGAGAAACATCTTTGCGAGCTAGTGTATTAAACGTTTATTCACATATAATGGATTTTTTTACTTTATTAGTGCACACAATGACAGAATCGGCCAAATGTGTATGATTTTTGTGAAGGTGCTAGAAAAACAAGATGCACTACGATGAAGCATGAAAGGAGGCAAGGGGAGGGATAGTGAAGAGGTGGGAGAGACCGAGAGATGAACCGCAAGGTAATTAAAAAATTGGGGCCAAAACGATTCCAACTTCCTAGGCATTGACCAACTTTGCCCCTCTTAACCCAACGTGGCAGTGAACCCGTAAAGAACCTCTCCAGCTTAAGTGACCAATCGACATAGCTATGGCCTTCCGACTTGGCTCTGGTCGCCGCGCGCGTAGTCCTACCACCGACGAGGAAGCGGAGCATCAGCGCCGCCTTCGCTTCGTCCATCGCGCACCAAGGCATAACCCGCCCGCTCTGCACTGGCCGGTTGTTCAGCCCGCGGCGGCGGCGCTGGCCGTGGAGCCCCTCGCCAGCCGCTTCCCGTGCGGGCCGATGGATGCAGAGGCAGGGATCTCCCACGCAACCCCGCATGCGACGCCCGCTCGGCCCTGGCCGGCTTTTCCGCCCGCGCATGCCGCATGGTTTTCTTTGCCAGCAGGTGAGATCCCCTTCCCGGCCGGCGCGAACGATGCGGAGGCAGGGAGCTCCCGTGGCCAGCCGCCTAATCCGACCGCACTTCAGGCGGTGCCGGCCGTGGAGCCAGGCCGTTCTTTCGAAGCGCATCACGGCGACGCCCTTTGCAGGAGCAACACCGCCAAGGAGCTCGTATATAACGTGATGTTCCCGGCACTCTATAGATGCCGGGATGCTCTGCAAGCTTTCGTGCAGGCTAAGAATGCGGCGGCTGCAAATCCCAGGGACGCAGCATTGCAGCGGCGCGCCGATGAGGCTAAGGTGGCGCACGCTTTCCACCAGGCGTGCCTCGACAGGCTTAACATCCAGCACGGCTTCGTGCAACCGCCAAACGCCGCTCCAGCTAAGATCCAAAAATACTCCGGTGAGCATATCACTCCGGAGTAGAACAATCCAATTTCTAGTACTGTAGGAGTACTTTATTAGTGCACAAACCTGGCGAAATTAAAGGTGTGTTCTTTGTGTGTGATGTAAATCTAAAAATTTGAAGGTTCTAGCAAAAACATTTCTTCACAAATATTCGATGTGTTTGCTTGGCCTTATCTATATATCCGGTGAGCATATATGGATGCCAAATCCTTTACAAACTTAGGGCTCCTTTGATTCATAGGAATATGAAGAGTGTAGGAATAGGAAAGGTGTAGGATTGGAATGTCATGCCAAGTTGAATCCTATAGGAATATGGTGTGTCTTTGATTGTAGCAAAGGAATTTTTCCATGAGGTATGAGCTAATGCTTTTTTCCTATAGGATTTGTACTACAAGATTCCTATAGGAATAATTCCTATAGGATATGTTCCTATGAATCAAATGACTTGTATAGAAATTTTCCTATAGGATCCAATTCCTACATAATTCCTATATCAATCCTATGAATCAAAGGAGCCCTATATTTTTTAAGAGATCGATGTGCATGCATCTATCTCGCCATGGTAAATTAATGAAACAAGTTGCATATTTGCCAGAATTCCAAACTTCGTGAGCAGTATAGAGATCGAGACCTTAATTAATTATTATGGGTAGGATGCATGCATGCATGGCCATTTTCTAGGGTTTTAAAGGATACTAGAGCTTTTCTAGGTTAATTTGCAACTATATGTATATTTGTTTTCTAGTTCTGGGCTGATCATTAAACTCAACATTGAGTTGTAGATTATGTGAAATTAGTACATGCCATAAAATATAGTAATTTTTTATGTACCCTACGAGGCAGTACGTGTGGTGTACCCTTAATTATTAAGGGCTCCTTTGATTCAAAGGATTTGCATAGGAATTGTGTAGGATTTGGTTCCTATGGGAAAATTTCCTATACATGTTGTTTGATTCATAGGAACATATCCTATAGGAAAAATTCCTATAGGAATCTTGTAGTGTAATTCCTATAGGAAAAAAGCATTAGCTCATACCTCATGGAAAAATTCCTTTGCTACAATCAAACAAACTTCATCTTCCTATAGGATTCAAGTAGACATGTCATTCCAATCCTATACCTTTCCTATTCCTATGTTTTTCCTATCCTTCAAATCAAAGGAGCCCTAATTGGTAGACATGTACCGTTGGCATGTTTGAAGAAAATTTGAATTTGGAAGAAGTTTTTTAAGTAAAATTAACGCAAGCACAAAATCATGTGTGATGGTGAAATTTCTAGAACAAATTAATACAAACCTAGTAATATGAGTTTGTTTGGCTTTCTGCCCACAAGTGAGTATTGTGCGCATGTACTTTGATGCAAAATCCCGCCATACAAAACTTTTTAGTTATCATATGACCTCAAGTTTGGAAGAGATCGTATTTTAAGCAACTTCACAAACAAGAGATTCTAACAATTATATGCATGCATGAAAGAATGATTTCCCTTTTTTATTACTGTACAAAAATGGCTAGATGTGTGTTATTTGTGAAGGAGGGCTACCAAATTTTAACAGTTGCACATTATTGTCATAATTCCACCTTTTGGAAGCAGTAGGGTAGACATGCTTTCCGCTTGGTAGGATGTGTTAGTGCCATCAATTTTGTAGATATAGGTTCAAGGATTTGTTCATCTTAATCTGCAACTATGTATGGATTTTTAAGCTTTTGCCTAGTAATTAAACTCATAATTGAAATAATGTAGGTTATTTAACTACATACATGCCATAAATTCTGACAGGAAATACTTGGACGTGCCTTGCGAGGGTGGTAACAAACAAGAACACAATGACCAAACTTCAAATGCCAATCCACCCACCAAGCTATACGATTGGCATGTACAATCGATCGACTCCTTCTAATCAAATTTGAATACAATAGAAGAAGTTTAAATTTTTTTCAAAATGAGATCAACTTGTGCATTGAGTCATCCTTTGTTATTTATTTGCTTGTAAAAATAGAAACATAGGCATATGAATGTATTCGAAACACTTCACTTTTCAACGGGGAAGGGACCCGAAGGTCCCAGAAAAACAAAAAAAGATTACAATAGTAGTACTCCTTTGAGAAGGCAGTAGAAGAAGGATCCTCGAAGAGCCAAATGCTTTTATTATCCACAGCTGTTCGGCTCTTTTCCTTCTCGTGTAAGCTATCGCGCAATGATTATACTAATGGTCGGATGGTAGTACAACCATTTTCGCAAACTTCTGCGCCCTTCGTCATGTCAGCATCGTATCCCAGTGTGCAAGCAGTCTGCTCGAATGAAATACTCCTAAGTACGTACGGTATTCCCTCCAAAGACACACCACACGGTATTCCCTCCAAAGACGCACCGTCGCCCCGATCTGCTCGAATGAAATACTCCAAAATACTTCTGCGCCCTTCGTCATGTCAGCATCGTATCCCAGTGTGCAAGCAGTCTCCTATGAAATGGAGACGACATTTTGTTGAAAAGTGTCGGTGCATGCTATATACCACACTAGTATGAGAGTTTTTACAGCATTATTCCGATTTCCACAGAATGCATTAAATTTGGACGCGATGCCACACTGACAAGAGTGGTTTAAACAAGGCCATTATTTTTATTATGTTATATTACTACAATACTCCAAGGTAGCACTAGTAGCCTTCGGTTGTACTCTGCCGGTCGCGCTGCCTCATTCGACCAGACTTTATTCTTCTTCTCATATATATATACAAAATACTGTCTGCCGAGGTTCGATGACCGCACCGTCGCCCCTCTCCGCGCCGCCGTCTTGGGCCGCGCCACCATTCTCCCCGCCGAGTTCTCCCCCGTCCCCGACGCACCACCGTCAAGCACCACCGGACCGATCTTCGCAGGTATGTACATCTCCAACCTCCGGCGAGTACAGAGGTTCATCGGTCATTGTGTTCGATATAACCTTAATTTGGGGATTGCAATGTGAGTAACTTACTGGGTTTTCTAGGAAATGAAAACGGCGTCGCTCGATGCCTACACTGCGTCGGCGGATACATGGAAAGCGGAGACGGATGCTCTGCATGCATCGGCGGAGACATGTAAAGCGGATGCGGAGGCAAAGGCGAAGGCGGTGGCTAGGACGGGCCCGGGCGCTGTGGCGCTGGCAAATGCTCGTATCGAAGCTGCATTTTGTTGGAAAGTCTTGGCGCGTGCTTCGAGAGTTTTGGCGGCGCAGCCGGGAGA
Source organism: Lolium multiflorum (assembly GCA_030979885.1). Classification (NCBI taxonomy): domain Eukaryota; kingdom Viridiplantae; phylum Streptophyta; class Magnoliopsida; order Poales; family Poaceae; genus Lolium; species Lolium multiflorum. The sequence goes on from CM061751.1 coordinate 207,001,370, forward strand.
ACCGTCGGAGGCTTCGAAGCTGGCTGCTTTGAACGCGTCGAGAGCTTGGATGGTGACTTCATCTAAGGCGGCGCTTGTTGCATATGATCGTGACTCGTCAACCCCTTTGTAAGTTCTACCTTCCCCAACTGCAATGAGGTTAGATCTGGTGGATTGGGTTTTTTGCCCAAACCAGACGTGATGATGCATTGAGATGTTTTTGTATTTTTGATGATGCATTCTGCTTCTTTTGTAATTTGGGTGATTCATTATGCTTTTTAGGTAGTAATTTTTCTGATGCACTCACCTCTTCAGGAATTTTTCATGGTTTTTTTTGTTTTTTTTTCTGTCAACCTAGCTAATGCTCTCTGCTGTTTAGCCAAAAGTTGGATGATGCATTGTACTGTTTACATATATTTTACTCTGATGATGCATTTTGCTCTTTTAGCCTTTTAGGTAATTTTTCTGATTCCTTGAACAGTGTGGGAAATTTCGATGAAGAATTTTGCTGTCAACTTAGATGATGTATTGTGCTGTTTACATTTTATTACCTATATCAAAGCTAACCCCATCTGATGTTACCACAGCGTTTTGGGTCCTGTAGAGGTCTCTTTTTCCTCCAATCGTGTTGACACGTTAGCAATTATTACTGTATATGCGAGATTGCCTTCCGTTGGTGCGTCCTATTTTTGTGGTGTTTTTTTTTTGCAAATTAAGGGCTTCATTGATTATGCAACAGGATTACAATTGCATTGTCCTGTTTACAATATTTTGATTTTGCTGATGCATTGTGCTGTTCACATTATTTTGATTTTGCTGATGCATTGTCCTGTTTACATTATTTTGATTTTGCTGGTGCATTGTGCTGTTTACACTATTTTGATTTTGCTGATGCACCGTGCAGTTTAGGAAACTTTGATGATGAATTAGATGATGCATTTTGCTGCTTAGTCAAATTAGATGTTGCATTTTGTTTTAAAAAATAGATGATGCAGTGTGCTGTTTACATAATTTTGACGATGCATCGTGCGATTTGCATAATCCTACCAGCTTCAGTCGAAGGACACCCACAACAATCAACGATCTGCCTGGAGATGTAGTCTCTCAGATTCTTGTCAGGCTTCCTCCCCATCCAACCTGCTTACTAGCTGCATCAGGCACCAAGAAAGCATGGAGGCAATGTATGGGAAGCAATTATTTCAGAAAGCTAACTGTGTCACACAACGGAGGAAACCCGTTGCTAGGGTTTTTCACCAACAACTCCGAGGACAATCGATTCATCACAGATGTAACATCCGTTTTTTTTTGGGAGTTAAATTTTTTTAGTAACGGACATTGCAGCAAAATAAAATAAAGAAATATTTTATTTGGAGGAATAGATTACGCTCCTAGTTTTATATTTTAATCTGAGTTTCATTTGCCCATTTGGTTCTTCTTTTGATTTTTCACATGCACGTGCATGCATGGCTACACAGCACCACATGCTCTCTTCTTATTTTTTTTTTCCCTGTACCTAGTGTACTCTTCTTTTTCCTACTACCGATGCGTAAACCAGGCAGCAGCCGGACTTAGATTGTTTTACCTAGCTGTAGCATCACCACCCCATCCGAAGGGCCGCACCAGCCCACAAATCACCAGCATGACCAGGAGGGAAAGCCCAGACCGTTAAGGAGCCATCGCTCGACATCTCACGCGAGGAGTTCGTGCAGCGCACGATACAGCTCGACGCGTACGTTCTTTCCGCAGCACAAATCGCGTCGTCCAGCTGCCTATAAAGTCTCAAGCCGACGCCCCTGCCTCTCTTTTTCCTGCCGCCACCCACCCAAAGCCCTGGAGGCTCAGGTCGATCTAATCTCGCGAACTCCGCGAGGCCGCCGCCGAACGCCGCTCACGTTCCCGGCGATTCAGGGCACTAGAGACGGAGCTGCTGCGCCAGAAGGATCACCGGCACGAGGGGAGTTCATCCACGGAGCTAGAAGGCCGAGTTGCTGCCCACCGACGACACCCACGGCACCAACGTCAACTCTGGACATCGACTTCAACCGCGGACTGCGACGAGCTCGGTGAGCACCAGCAGAAATCCTTGCACACACGCACTACACATCTATATGCCTACCTCCTAGACATGGTTTTCAGCCTTAGTTTTACAGTTTGTCGAGTCGCCGGTGAACCGAATGTCATCTAGTGGCATGGTCAGGTTAGGCCGCCTAAAGCACGTTTGCTGATCTTGAGCCCATCTTAGAAAATGTTCTACATGACTTGGAGAAACCAGCAGTGATCTGAGTTTACTCTTATCCGATGCTGATCAAACTGTTTTTGAAAGATTGAGTTAACTCGTTGCATCACTAAGCATAGTAACTGCATGTAGTATAGTTGCATATGGCGTAACAGTACTGCTGCTAGCTATACCCGCACCAAATGATTACCAAATTGATTTTAGCTTATACATTGATACAGGTGCTTATTTGTAGATTTAGTTAATAGAACTATATGATGTATGTTCTGTATTGTTTGACACTTATTTACACATGATTAGTTGTAGGCTAATTGCTACCTTTACACTATTACGTTAAATGTATCTTTCCTAGAGCTGATTAAGTAGAGTGTGGCAGGTTGTGGTAAAGTTGAAACTCGGGTTGTTTTCCATCATGCTCACAGACTAGGTTAATCATATGATCTAGCCTATTGCTTTGTTACTCATCAGGTAGACTATTTCAACATGAAAGTCTTTGGTTAAGAATAAACATGTTAGATGTTACAGTAACACCATACTACTATGATCTTACTGGTTCATATAGTTAAAACTTAGTTGTTGATCATTGTTGCACGTGTAAAATATTATAATCTTAGATTACTTTTCACATGTATATGTCTAGCTATTATAGTTTGTTTGTGCACTGCATACTAAAAATTATGCCGGTTACATATGTTGGCTAAATATATGTTTTCTAAAATATTTGGTTGCCTAGTATAGAGCGATCACCATGCGTTGTTAACCCAAGTCCTATTCGAGTCATTCCGGTATTTTTCTTATACTCGCTCTATGTATGCCGAACGACCGATACACACTATTTATTTGGATCTTTTCGTTTGGATTTTATTGGTATTTACTGGATGTCGGTATTTATTGTGGTTCATCGTTATGACGAGTAGGGAGTGACGGGAACGGGTCGAACCAAGACTACGAAGGAGGGTTTTTCGACGACAACGAAGGCATGCCCTCTCATCATATTTATCCCAGTTTTACAACTTGCATGTTATTTTATGTTTTACAAATATATGCTATTTTATTCCAGTAGCTAGCGTGTCGATTGACACACCAACTTGATCTGCTTGTCGCCTTTTACTTGATACCCTGAGTAGTGATTATATATAATCCTGATAGAGTAGAATGCTTAGCCATGCTAAATAATCATTAGGAAACTTCTTGTTGCCTCTTCGGAGGAATTGATCGACCTACGGGTCAAAACACCCCTTTGAACATTGTTGAGCTCGTTGAGCTGGGCTAGTTAGCCATTGTTGTTTCCTCTACTCTATGCTACTCTGGGTGAAACTTACCATCTAAACATGGCGCGGGCGACAGCTGGATCAGATGTTGAAGGAGCGGTTGGCTGCCCTTCATTTGTTGGAGGGGGCAATCCGTCGTCCGTGCCGCATAAGGATCCTAACAAGTCTTGGATTTGAAGATTGTGACAACCGTACAACCACATGCTATATGGGCACTGGCTTGGTTGAGTATGTTAGTCAGCCTTAGGTGTCGATGTCGCCGTACCGCTGATGAGGTGTCTGCCTACGGGGGAACCTTCGGCACAGATGGGGGGACCGGTTTGGGGACGTACTCTCAGTTCCGTGCGCCATACCCGGTGGGCATGTCACATCTTTGGGGGATCTAGCTAAAAGACCTCGTCACAAACTCCCTATTGCTATGCTAGCGACGGCTGGTTGCAACAAGGCGAGATTGTGACATGTGGTGAAAGTGTACCACCTCTGCAGAGTTAAACCTATTCGAATAGCCGTGTCCACGGTCATGGACGACACATGAATCCTTCTTGACATACAGGAACCTGTTTTGCTATTTCCCTCTTTGCCTTCATCCTTTCCTTGGAATCTGAATCCTATGATATATGTGAGTTGTCGTGGACAGTCACATTGATGAGAAATATTACACTGAATATAAAACATGTTTTCGTCTAAAACTGCTTTTATCAAATCTAGTGTTGTATTGCAAATAAAACTGGCTTTTCTGCAAAAGAACCATATAGCCTTTCTTTGAAGCCTCATGTAGATTTAGTAGGTTTGCACGAGGGGGCATGTTGAGTACGAAATGTACTCATGGCAAAACTTTTGTTGATATTCAGAGTACTATGAAGATGGTGAAGACTATGGCGACTACGACGACGCTGAGGAGTGAGGCCTCGTGGACTACATCGACTGCCTGTGGCTGAGATGGAGTTACTTCGCATTTTATTATCCGTTGTGCTTTCTGGTTGTAATAAATGTCACAAGACATTTCACTTTGTGGCTCAAACTTTGTAATAATTACTTTTTGCACGTTCTGCAATGATATTTATTTCGCTGTGTCGTCAAGTTAATCCTGGATTGACGAGTAACACAGGGGGGTCGGAATGTTAAGTTCCGGTTCTCACAGAAGTGGTATCAGAGCCAGGTTGACCTAGTCACGTGGCCTTAGTTAGAATGGAAACCTTTAAGACAAGTTTTTTATATAAATAAAATATTTATTTATGAAAATACTCGTAGTCTAATTCTTGACTATTGCTATTCCTTGTCTTACCTTGTTCACCATTTATTCTTAAATTGTCTTCCCTAAGCACTTCTTTAGTATACAATATCCTATCTAGACGAAACCCATCTCAAGAACGGATGGAATCAAGAGTCATATATCAAGTACTCCATACTTCAATACCCAGTTGAGAGAAGACGAACCATATGGGATGAGTTGAATAGAATCCTTTTAGATATGTACTACGTATGTTAGGGGATTTTGCTTGAGTATTGACTACATCTGTTTGGTTATTTTATGTAGTCATACTAAACCATGTTTTACAAAGTAATTTGATTGAAGTTTATTTGGATATTCCATGTTTGGTTACAGATTTGGTTATGGGTTAGTTGCTTTTTCCCTCTTATCTATCCTAACTTGGAACAACGACACAGGATGAATGCAAATCGGGGTCGTGGTCGCGGAGGACGTGGACGCGGACGTGGTCGCGCGCCAGCGTTTCAGGAGGACTTCGTCGAGGGTGAAGTTCACGACACGGACACTGACACCGAGAATGAGGGACCAGAGCAGCCGCCACCACCGCCACCAGTTAACATTGCGCAAGTGATGCTGATGCAGACACAGCTACTGCAGCAGATGGCCGCCACTCTGGCGAACCAGAATCAGAATCAGAACCAAAACCAAAACCAGAATCAGAATCCTCCTCCACCGCAGTCCAAGCTTGCAGAGTTCATGAGGACGAAGCCACCCACCTTTGCGGGATCAGCGGACCCTATTGAGGCAGATGATTGGCTGAAGGATATTCGCCGGAAGCTCAACCTGGTGAATGTTAACGCTCAAGACCGTGTGAAGTATGCTGCGCATCAACTTGGTGTGGCCGCGGATTGGTGGGAGAACTATTGTGAGGCGCATGATGATGCCGAGGGGATCACGTGGAATGAGTTTGCTGAATCATTTCGCACTGCACACATTCCAGCTGGTCTTATGGAACTGAAGAGGGATGAGTTTCGAGCTCTGGTTCAGGGGAAGATGACAGTCTCTGAGTACTGGGACCGTTTCACCCAGTTATCTCGCTATGGAAGGGCGGATATTCCCACTGAGGCGGATAAGATTTCTAAGTTTCTGAGGGGCCTGAACCTAGGTCTGAAGGATAGGTTGGTGTCTCATGATTTTGCCAACTTCCAGAGTTTGGTCAACAAGGCTATTCTTCAGGAGAATTCAAAGAACGAACTTGATGAACACCGCAAGCGCAAGGCACCACAGAGTCAGTATGGGGCAGGGAGCTCACGCCAGAAGAACAATAACAACCCAGGATACCGTGGATCAGGTGCAAAGCCGACAAAGCCTAATCACAATGCTTCGTATGGTGCCTATCGTACTCCGAGAGCTGAAGTCGGAGGAAACCATGCCAACACTGCTGGGAGGACATGCTATAACTGTGGCGAAGAGGGTCACTTTGTTGCTGCATGCCCGGGCAAGAAGAACACCGGGGCGACGCCAGTGAAGTTCAACTTAGGGTCTGCCGCCAAGACGCCAGTAGCGGGACGTGGAAGAGGCATACTGCCTACACCGGGAGGCGCACCTCATGCCTCAGGACAGCAAGGACGTGGCCAAGTCAACCATGTCACGGCGGAACAGGCGCATGAAGCTTCAGATGTTGTCCTTGGTATGTTTCCAATCAACTCATGTTATGGTTCAGTACTTTTCGATTCTGGAGCTTCCCATTCGTTCGTTTCCAAGCATTTTGTTGAAAAACATCATTTGAAAACCGAGGGTATGAGTCGAGAGATGGCAGTACAATCACCTGGGGGAATTCTTACTACGGGTTTAAAATGTCCCAAGGTGATCATAACGATCGAAGAGTAGAGTTTCTAGCAGACCTCATAGTGTTAGACTCTAAAGGGTTAGATGTTATTCTGGGCATGAACTGGTTAGTAAAACACAAAGCTATGATAGACTGTGGCCTCGGAGCAGTATAGCTGACTAGTAAGAATGGAACTGTGGTGGATTACCAACCCAAGTCAGCACCTCATACTGCAGTGGACAGTATTCTGAACAGCTTGAAGGAGATGGTTGTCTCGGATGTTAGAGTGGTTAAGGAATACCCTGATGTTTTCCCGGATGAGTTACCCGGTCTGCCACCAGACCGTGAGATAGAGTTTGCCATTGAGTTAGTCCCGGGCACTGCTCCTATTGCAAAGAGACCATATAGGATGCCGGCAAATGAACTAGCTGAAATGAAGAAGCAAATCGAGGAGCTTTTAGAGAAGGGATATGTTAGACCGAGCACCTCGCCTTGGGGAGCACCGGTGTTGTTTGTTAAGAAGAAAGATGGTACCATGCGAATGTGCGTGGACTACCGTGCCCTGAATGAAGTGACCATCAAGAATAAATACCCTTTGCCTAGGATTGATGATCTGTTTGATCAATTGAAGGGAGCTTCTGTCTTCTCTAAGATAGACCTCAGGTCGGGATACCATCAGTTGAAGATCCGACCAGAAGACATACCAAAGACAGCCTTTGTCACTCGGTATGGTCTGTACGAATTTCTGGTGATGTCCTTTGGACTCACGAATGCACCGGCCTACATCATGAATCTCATGAATAAAGTGTTCATGGATTGCTTGGATAAGTTTGTCGTAGTGTTCATTGATGATGTGTTGATTTACTCTCGTAATGAGGAGGATCATGAAAAGCACCTTCGGATTGTTCTGGAAAGGCTTAGGGAACATCAACTCTATGCCAAGTTTAGCAAGTGTGAGTTTTGGCTAAAGCAAGTGGATTTCCTTGGTCATGTCATCTCGGCGGAAGGAGTAGAAGTGGATCCAGCTAAAGTAGAATCAGTACTTAGTTGGAAACAACCAAAGAATGTGTCAGAGATACGCAGTTTCCTTGGTCTTGCAGGATATTACCATCGATTCATAGAGGATTTCTCGCGGATTGCAAGACCGATGACACAATTGATCAAGAAAGATAAAAAGTTTGAGTGGACACCAGCATGTGAAACGAGTTTTCAAGAACTCAAGAGGAGATTGACATCGGCTCCGGTGCTAATACTGCCGGATATTCGGAAGGATTTTGAAGTTTATTGTGATGCTTCTAAACAAGGATTGGGTTGTGTGCTCATGCAACAAGGCAAGGTTGTGGCCTATGCATCGAGACAGTTACGCCCTCATGAAGTGAACTATCCTACCCATGACTTAGAGTTGGCTGCCGTAGTTCATGCCTTAAAGATATGGAGGCACTACCTTATTGGCAACCGTTGTGAAATATATACGGATCATAAGAGTTTGAAGTATATTTTTACTCAACCGGACTTGAATCTGAGGCAAAGGAGATGGCTGGAGTTGATTAAGGACTACAATATTGGCGTAAATTACCACCCTGGTAAAGTTAATGTCGTAGCTGATGCGTTGAGTAGAAAGGTTTATTGCAATAACCTCATGATTCAAGAAGCTCAACCAGAATTGCATGAAGAGTTTAGAAAGTTGAACTTGAATGTGAGTCTCGCTGAAAACGAGGAGGTATTAGAAGTCAAGTTCACTCTAGAGGATCAAGTTAGAGAAGCCCAGAAAAATGACACGGGGATCGAAGAGATTCGAGCAAAAATCAAGTCAGGAGAAGCGCCTGAATACAAGGAGGATGAAAGTGGAAGCATTTGGTTTCGAGATCGCTTATTGGTGCCCAACCAAAAGGAACTCAAGGATGCAATCATGAAAGAGGCACACGACACATCATATTCCATACACCCGGGAAGCACAAAGATGTATCACGATCTACGAGATAGTTTCTGGTGGTCTAGCATGAAGCGAGAGATTGCAGAGTATGTATCTAGGTGTGATGTATGCCGCAGAGTCAAGGCAGAGCATCGAAGCCTGCGGGGCTGCTTCAACCACTCAAAGTCCCTGAGTGGAAATGGGAAGAAATCGGGATGGACTTCATTACAGGACTCCCGAGGACGACAGCAGGATATGATTCCATCTGGGTCATCGTGGATAGATTAACCAAGTCAGCTCACTTTATCCCGGTAAAGACCACTTTTAAGGGGGAGAAATTGGCCGAATTATACATGGCCAGAATTGTTTGCCTACATGGAGTCCCCAAAAAGATTGTATCTGATCGAGGTACTCAATTTACCTCCAGGTTTTGGAAGAAGATACATGAAGTCTTGGGCACACAGTTGAATTTTAGTACCGCCTACCATCCACAGACTGATGGACAAACTGAGCGAGTGAACCAGATTTTGGAAGACATGCTTCGAGCATGTGCTCTAACCTGTCAGCGCACATGGGACAAGAGTTTGCCGTATGCAGAATTCTCTTACAACAATAGCTTTCAAGCGAGCCTACAAATGTCTCCATTTGAAGCTTTGTATGGACGGAAGTGCCGCACCCCACTTAACTGGCATGAGGTCGGAGAGAACCAAGTTTTTGGACCCGATACTCTAGAGGAAGCAGATAAGCAAGTAAAGATGATTCAGGAAAGGCTACGGGCTGCCCAATCTAGGCAGAAGGTCTATGCGGATAGACGCCGTCACGAGTTATCATTTGAGAAGGGTGATGATGTTTACCTGAAAGTATCTCCACTTCGCGGGATGCGACGTTTTGGACTAAAGGGAAAGTTGGCACCTCGATACATTGGACCGTTTACAATTACCGCCCGCCGCGGCGAGGTTGCTTATGAGTTAGCACTATCCGATAAGCTATCGAAAGTGCATAATGTGTTTCACGTATCCCAGCTGAAGAAATGTTTCAATAAGCCAGAAGAAGAGGCTCGGAAAACCTCGTTGGATGCCATAGAAGTTCAAGATGACTTGACTTATGAAGAGTACCCCGTTAAAATTCTCGATGAACAATTGAGAACAACTAAGGAATGTGATTAAATTCTGCAAAGTTCAATGGAGCAACCATAGCGAGGAAGAAGCGACATGGGAGCGGGAAGATGCCCTCCGGGAGGAGTTTCCAAATCTTTTCTCTTAGGTCGAATCTCGGGGTCGAGATTCCTTGTAAGGGGGATAGAATTGTAACATCCGTTTTTTTTTTTGGGAGTTAAATTTTTTTTAGTAACGGACATTGCAGCAAAATAAAATAAAGAAATATTTTATTTGGAGGAATAGATTACGCTCCTAGTTTTATATTTTAATCTGAGTTTCATTTGCCCATTTGGTTCTTCTTTTGATTTTTCACATGCACGTGCATGCATGGCTACACAGCACCACATGCTCTCTTCTTATTTTTTTTTTCCCTGTACCTAGTGTACTCTTCTTTTTCCTACTACCGATGCGTAAACCAGGCAGCAGCCGGACTTAGATTGTTTTACCTAGCTGTAGCATCACCACCCCATCCGAAGGGCCGCACCAGCCCACAAATCACCAGCATGACCAGGAGGGAAAGCCCAGACCGTTAAGGAGCTATCGCTCGACATCTCACGCGAGGAGTTCGTGCAGCGCACGATACAGCTCGACGCGTACGTTCTTTCCGCAGCACAAATCGCGTCGTCCAGCTGCCTATAAAGTCTCAAGCCGACGCCCCTGCCTCTCTTTTTCCTCCCTACGCCGCCACCCAAAGCCCTGGAGGCTCAGGTCGATCTAATCTCGCGGAACTCTGCGAGGCCGCCGCCGAACGCCGCTCACGTTCCCGGCGATTCAGGGCACTAGAGACGGAGCTGCTGCGCCAGAAGGATCACCGGCACGAGGGGAGTTCATCCACGGAGCTAGAAGGCCGAGTTGCTGCCCACCGACGACACCCACGGCACCAACGTCAACTCTGGACATCGACTTCAACCACGGACTGCGACGAGCTCGGTGAGCACCAGCAGAAATCCTTGCACACACGCGCTACACATCTATATGCCTACCTCCTAGACATGGTTTCCAGCCTTAGTTTTACAGTTTGTCGAGTCGCCGGTGAACCGAATGTCATCTAGTGGCATGGTCAGGTTAGGCCGCCTAAAGCACGTTTGCTGATCTTGAGCCCATCTTAGAAAATGTTCTACATGACTTGGAGAAACCAGCAGTGATCTGAGTTTACTCTTATCCGATGCTGATCAAACTGTTTTTGAAAGATTGAGTTAACTCGTTGCATCACTAAGCATAGTAACTGCATGTAGTATAGTTGCATATGGCGTAACAGTACTGCTGCTAGCTATACCCGCACCAAATGATTACCAAATTGATTTTAGCTTATACATTGATACAGGTGCTTATTTGTAGATTTAGTTAATAGAACTATATGATGTATGTTCTGTATTGTTTGACACTTATTTACACATGATTAGTTGTAGGCTAATTGCTACCTTTACACTATTACGTTAAATGTATCTTTCCTAGAGCTGATTAAGTAGAGTGTGGCAGGTTGTGGTAAAGTTGAAACTCGGGTTGTTTTCCATCATGCTCACAGACTAGGTTAATCATATGATCTAGCCTATTGCTTTGTTACTCATCAGGTAGACTATTTCAACATGAAAGTCTTTGGTTAAGAATAAACATGTTAGATGTTACAGTAACACCATACTACTATGATCTTACTGGTTCATATAGTTAAAACTTAGTTGTTGATCATTGTTGCACGTGTAAAATATTATAATCTTAGATTACTTTTCACATGTATATGTCTAGCTATTATAGTTTGTTTGTGCACTGCATACTAAAAATTATGCCGGTTACATATGTTGGCTAAATATATGTTTTCTAAAATATTTGGTTGCCTAGTATAGAGCGATCACCATGCGTTGCGCGAAGTTAACCCAAGTCCTATTCGAGTCATTCCGGTATTTTTCTTATACTCGCTCTATGTATGCCGAACGACCGATACACACTATTTATTTAGATCTTTTCGTTTGGATTTTATTGGTATTTACTAGATGTCGGTATTTATTGTGGTTCATCGTTATGACGAGTAGGGAGTGACGGGAACGGGTCGAACCAAGACTACGAAGGAGAGTTTTTCGACCACAACGAAGGCATGCCCTCTCATCATATTTATCCCAGTTTTACAACTTGCATGTTATTTTATGTTTTACAAATATATGCTATTTTATTCCAGTAGCTAGCGTGTCGATTGACACACCAACTTGATCTGCTTGTCGCCTTTTACTTGATACCCTGAGTAGTGATTATATATAATCCTGATAGAGTAGAATGCTTAGCCATGCTAAATAATCATTAGGAAACTTCTTGTTGCCTCTTCGGAGGAATTGATCGACCTACGGGTCAAAACACCCCTTTGAACATTGTTGAGCTCGTTGAGCTGGGCTAGTTAGCCATTGTTGTTTCCTCTACTCTATGCTACTCTGGGTGAAACTTACCATCTAAACATGGCGCGGGCGACAGCTGGATCAGATGTTGAAGGAGCGGTTGGCTGCCCTTCATTTGTTGGAGGGGGCAATCCGTCGTCCGTGCCGCATAAGGATCCTAACAAGTCTTGGATTTGAAGATTGTGACAACCGTACAACCACATGCTATATGGGCACTGGCTTGGTTGAGTATGTTAGTCAGCCTTAGGTGTCGATGTCGCCGTACCGCTGATGAGGTGTCTGCCTACGGGGGAACCTTCGGCACAGATGGGGGGACCGGTTTGGGGACGTACTCTCAGTTCCGTGCGCCATACCCGGTGGGCATGTCACATCTTTGGGGGATCTAGCTAAAAGACCTCGTCACAAACTCCCTATTGCTATGCTAGCGACGGCTGGTTGCAACAAGGCGAGATTGTGACATGTGGTGAAAGTGTACCACCTCTGCAGAGTTAAACCTATTCGAATAGCCGTGTCCACGGTCATGGACGACACATGAATCCTTCTTGACATACAGGAACCTGTTTTGCTATTTCCCTCTTGCCTTCATCCTTTCCTTGGAATCTGAATCCTATGATATATGTGAGTTGTCGTGGACAGTCACATTGATGAGAAATATTACACTGAATATAAAACATGTTTTCGTCTAAAACTGCTTTTATCAAATCTAGTGTTGTATTGCAAATAAAACTGGCTTTTCTGCAAAAGAACCATATAGCCTTTCTTTGAAGCCTCATGTAGATTTAGTAGGTTTGCACGAGGGGGCATGTTGAGTACGAAATGTACTCATGGCAAAACTTTTGTTGATATTCAGAGTACTATGAAGATGGTGAAGACTATGGCGACTACGACGACGCTGAGGAGTGAGGCCTCGTGGACTACATCGACTGCCTGTGGCTGAGATGGAGCTACTTCGCATTTTATTATCCGTTGTGTTTTCTGGTTGTAATAAATGTCACAAGACATTTCACTTTGTGGCTCAAACTTTGTAATAATTACTTTTTGCACGTTCTGCAATGATATTTATTTCGCTGTGTCGTCAAGTTAATCCTGGATTGACGAGTAACACAGGGGGGTCGGAATGTTAAGTTCCGGTTCTCACAACAGAGCATGATCTTCACCCGGCCATCTTGAAGATGCTGGCAATCCCGTCTCAAGTGAACGGTCCCAAAATCTATGTCCTGGGATGCCGCGATGGTATGGTGCTACTCCATTCTAATGTATCCAGTGGGTATATATCAGTCTGGGATCCAATTAGGCAAGTTCTCACAGCGATACCAGAACCACCATTGTGGCGCAATCACACAATTGAAAGCAGCGGCTCAATTCTCTGTTCGAGAAACAACTCTGAACCGTTTACACATTGTGGCAAGTTCTCGGTTGTTTGGATAACAACTAAACGTTACGATGCACAGGCTCATATCTACTCACCAGATTCAAAAGAATGGGAGTTTCTAGCTCGATCAACTCCGATGCTGTCAGAGATTGACCGTAGACCGGCAACTCTCATAGGGGGTATTTTGTACTGGCCAACGAAGTCTAGATATATCATTGAGCTTGACCATGCAAAGAAGGCTCTGAAATATATTCAGTGCCCTCATGAGACGCATGATATATTCATGCTTAACATTCACATCTTCAAGGGACATAATGGAGATGTTGCCCTTGCTGTTATAAGAGACTTCACCCTACAAACATGGGCCAGTACAAGATCATCAACAGGCGATCACGAGTCATGGACATGTCATATAAATTTTGAATTGGATACTTTTTTTGGCCTTGACACATCATTTCCATACAATTGGAAACATGCAGTAAGGTTACTCTGCGTATTTGAGGACAAAAATGAGCTGGTTGTACGGGCAAAGGAGGGAGTATTCCAATTAGATATGAGCAACTGGCAGTGGAGAAAGTACAATTCTGCTAGACGTTGGTGCACTTTACATCCCTACTCAGTTAGACCGGGTTAGTCATTCATATGTAACCTTTGCATTCATTTACATATGACTTTTGCTGATCAATTTGTTCATTTCCTGACAGTAACCGACCTGATCCAGAGTGCAACATCAAGGACACGAAAAAGAACGCGCTGTCAGGAACCCATCTAATTCAAAGTTCAACATCCATAAGAGAAAAGGAAGTCGCATATGAAGGAGCAAGGCTTGTTTGGGCAAGAAGTGATAGCCCAGCTTTTGTTTGGTCTGATGTCTTTTAGTTTTCGTTCTGGTGGAAATGTCGCTGCACCATTTGTTTGTACTGCAGCTCCATAGTGCTAGCTGCTAGTACGTTGGCGCTGTCCTACGTCTGCTTGTTTTGGGGGCACAAATATGCCACGAAACCTTTGTTTTATGTGATCAAACGGTCATCTCTGCATGTATATGTTCGGGTTCTGATGAAACCTTTTTTGTGATCTGTACATATATTTGAGTCAGTCTGTGTTTTGTTTTATGATGGGCAGGAGTATTTGTTTTACTACACCATTGCTTATCCGAATTGTATTACTCACTCTATTCAAAAAGTTAGCGGCTCACCTTTTTCCTTCAAGATACGGATGTATCTACACACTAAAAACATATATAGATGAAACCATCTTCAGACAAAGTTTAGTCACTTATGTATGGACGGGGGTAGTATTATTTATGTTGTGCTCCCAAACAAGCAGACATCGGACAGCGCCTGTTTAAAGTTCATATGTGTAATCTTATTCCCTTTGGAAGTTAAGCATTAAACTCTACTAGTACAACCGTGGTGGTCTTGTGATGTAGTACTCTTTTGATGCATTTGTGATGTAGTAGTACAGTACTTTTTTTTGAACTGGTATAGTACTATCTAAGAAGAGTACTCCCTCCGATTCACATTCATTTTACACGAAGAAATATGGATCGGAGCGAGGGAGTAAATTAAACATGGCATCTCGTGCATGAAGCTTGACAGATCGATCAGGTTGGCTAGAATGGCAATACAATGCTCCTCATTAGGCAAATGCATGCCATGTACGATAGTATACATCCAGTAAAGAAGTCTATACTGACATAAAAAAGACTACATTGGGGATGAGAGTCAATTGGGGAATCTACAATACATAAAATCTTGCTCGTAGCTGATTTTGGCTAAGAGGGTTTTACTCACATTACACGTGCCACTTTCCTTGTCTGCAAAACAAGTTCCAATAAAGGAAGAGGAAAGAAGAGGACATTGTGGGCGAGATTGAACACCTTTTTATGTGTTAAGCTGAGGCCTTGTTTAGCTGAGGATTTCGACTTAGGCCTAACAGCTCAGCACACCCAGAAATAAATTTCCTTGCGCGCACCACTGTCAGCAAAAATAACAAAATTAGCACGCAAGATTAAGAACGAAGTGAATTTAAGTAACTTGGTTAGCTTTTCAAGCAATATATTCAGAGAAAGAGCACACATGTCCGGCTAGAAATAATCGTAAGAGAAGAACAATAAATCTAAGGCATCCCACTTCATATGCAGAAGGGACGCGACAGCGCATGGATTCATACCTTGAGTCGACTCTGGCTCGTAGAAGGGCGGTCGCGCCTCGAGGATGCCGGCGACGTCTCCACCTCGATCTCACATGTGACTGCTTCTCGGTGGGCGGTGCGCCACGCCATGTAGAAGATCTATCAAAAGAGGAGAGCCCGATGACGCTACCGACGCCTCAACCTTGATAGCACCGGCTTGTTGCTTCGCACCGAGATGCGCCACGTGCAAGATTTAGCGGATGCGCCAATTTTAGAGATATGTCATGATCGTTGTAACAAATTTCAACATGATGATGATTTGATCCTTCACTCGGCCTTGAACATAAGTACTAGTACAGTCTCACAATTTTTTTATCATTATACTTTGCGAGATTTAGCGGATGCGCCAAATTCAGAGATAGATCATGATCATGGTAACACAATTTTCAATGTAATGATGATTTGATGTTGCACTAGACCTTGAACATAAGTACTAGTACGGTCTCACAATTTTGTATCATTATACTTTGCAAGTTTTAGCGGATGCGCCCATTTTCAGAGGATCATGGTAACAAATTTTCAACGTGATGATGATTTGATGTTGCACTCGACCTTGAACAGAAGTACTACTACTGTCTTACAACTTCTTTATCATTATACTTTGCAAGATTTAGCAGATGCGCCAAATTCAGAGATAGATCATGATCATGGTAGCAAATTTTCAACGTGATGATGATTTGATGTTGCACTCGAACTTGAACAGAAGTACTAGTACAGTCTCACAATTTTTTTATCATTATACTTTGCGAGATTTAGCGGATGCGCCAAATTCAGAGATAGATCGTGATCATGGTAACACACTTTTCAATGTAATGGTGATTTGATGTTGCACTCGACCTTGAACATAAGTACTAGTACGGTCTCACAATTTTGTATCATTATACTTTGCAAGTTTTAGCGGATGCGCCCATTTTCAGAGGTAGATCATGATCATGGTAACAAATTTTCAACGTGATGATGATTTGATGTTGCACTCGAACTTGAACAGAAGTACTAGTATGGTCTCACAATTTTTATTATCATTATACTTTGAAAGATATAGCGGATGCGCCAATTTCAGAGATAGATCATGATCATGGTAACAAATTTTCAACGTGATGATTTGATGTTGCACTCGGCCTAGAATAGAAGTACTAGTACGGTCTCACAATTTTTTTTATCATTATACTTTGCAAGATATAGCGGATACGCTAATTTCAGAGATAGATCATGACCATGGTAGTGACCAATATTCAAGGTGACGATGATTTGATTTTGCACTCGGCCTTGAACAGAGGTACTAGTACGGTCTCACAATTTTTTATCATTATACTTGGACCTTAGCGAAATTCAAAATCTCATAGCGGCAAAACTTCCCGCCTACAAAATACAAAAATTTCACACGCTTCCAAATTCCCATTCTACCCCTGTGGAGATGGCAGCAAAGTCGGTTGGTGGGGGGGTCTGCCCGTCATTTTTTGGATCACCACCTCACTAGCCCGGAAACCCTCCCAAAAAAAATTCATTTCCCTCAGACCACCCACCGGAACTTCCCAAGTCCCTCTCTCCCACCTCCACGACCACCGCACCGGAACATCCCCGCCGGACTTCCCTGGCCTACCCGAGCCCTCGCGATCCTCGTCATCCGGCTGCCTGCCGGAGCCGCATCGACGCCGTCATCAACCGGATCGGATCATCCCCGCCGAACCTCGAAACCATATGCTCATCTAGCAGTCTACCGTAGTCGCTTCAGCTGCGGTATCGTCCACCCCACCGGAGCCGCTTCGCCGGATCCGTCGTCCACCGCATCGGATCTTGCTCACCGACACCGCTGTGCACGAACCGGATCTGCTTCACCGGCGCCGTGCATGATCTAAACTCTTCTACTGTCGCTTTTCTATTGCTTGCCTGCAAGTTCTTGTTTAATCTTGGGGGAACCTGTTTGTGCTAACGACGCGCCGTTACGTTTTTGCAGATGAGATGAGTAATCATGAAGTGTAATGGCCGTCTCTCCAACCCCAAGTAGCACATGTAGCGTACTTCATCACCGGATCTATCAACCCCAGGAAGATCTGCTGTGACTCCCACAGAGTGCTTCTCCTAATGTAAGTCCCTTGTTTTAGCGCCATGTTCTGGGTTCAGATGCTTGTTTGTCTGAAGCTCTTTTAGTTCATTCCTAGCTATGACCGTAACACGTTGCTATTTTCTACTTCATTGCTAACTTTAAGCGATTGAACATTTTGGTTTGCATTCCCTGCTCTGAGATGTAGCCATCATAACTTCTATCTTGCTCAGTCGTTGTTACAAAAATTATAGGTATTATAGTAACATCCTGCTATTATTTAGTTCATGGCCAATTTTAAGTAATTGCACATGTTGGTTCGCATTCCCTGCTCTATAGCTTTTGGCATCGTAACTTCTATATTTGGTTTACATTCCCTGCTCTGTAGATCTAGCCATCATAACTTTATCTTGCTCAGTCGTTGTTACAAAAATTATGGCCTGCTACTATGTTGTTTGTGCCAATTTTTTACTCCATGAACATGTTGGCTTGCATTCCCTGTACTACAGGTGATGCCATTGTTTTGTATCTAGTTCATTGTAAGCTAACAAAGTAAGGACTTAGTTTGGCATGCTATCACTCTGCTATCTAGCCTGTAGTACAAATAAACTTGTCATACTACTAGATAATAATTTTGCGTGCCATCTTGTTCTTCAAAAGCTGCATTATTGACTTGTTTCTCTGACTTGGCATGACGCTCACATATGGAAAGCTGAACATATTGGTTTGCATTCCCTCTTATACAAGTTCACAGGTGATCCCACTATATTCTGTATCTGGTCCATCCTAAGCTCCAGCATTAACTATCCTCTATGTGTTGCTCATTACAAGTTTATATCCCGAAACATCTTGATTTGCATCCCCTTCACTATAAGTTCAGGAGTATTATTTAGTTCACGGCCAAAATTAAGTAATTGCACTTGGCACATGTTGGTTCACATTCCCTCCTCTTTAGCTTTTGTCATCGTAACTTCTATTTTTGGTTTACATTCCCTGCTCTGTAGATGTAGCCATCATAACTTCATCTTGCTCAGTCGTTGTTACAAAATTTATAGCCTGCTACTATGTTGTTCATGCCAATTTTGTACTCCCTGAACATGTTGGTTTGCATGGGACTCGACAGTAGTAAGTCTGCTGTTTCATTCTAACATGCTCTGTTATATTGGCTGTTGGTATGCGGCATGCACTCTTTGTTTGCTTATTGTGCGCATTACAATGATCTTGTTATAACGACGAAATGATGAGTTCCAAATTCTTTGGCAAACAATATTGCAGTGTCTTTGCGTTTCCATTGTTGCTGTCTTAACTTGTAATGTCTTTGTTTCGGATATAGGTGCTGCATGGACAACTTAAAAGATTGCCGGATCGCTTCATTGTATTGCTAGGTTTAATTACCATTCAATTTCTCTGGGTTCTGTAATATTTTTTCAAAGCCTTGCAGCTGATGTAATATTTAGTTAGTTTTTATAGTTCTTTCGCGCATTTTTTCTTTGGTGCTTGTGGTAAGTGAGGCTATCCGACAGAAATCAATGCTGCGTAAATATTCTCAGTATCTAAATCACGAATTCCCATCCCTTAAACGGTCCAATTAAGCGAAATCACATACGTGCCGGCCCGCAAAATCCTAAAGCGCCTTTTACGCCGGCATATAAACAGCAACTAAACGGGCTGGCCCACTTACTTATTGGGCCAGCCCATTTGATTTACGGTGGACCCCACACTCTAATTGGGCCGGCCCACTTGCTTTAAGGTGGACCCCACCAACTACTGGGCCGGCCCACTACCTAGTTGGGCCAGCCCAATTGCTTTTGTGGTGGACCCCACGTACTAAATGGGCCGGCCCTTTAAGACGAAAGTGGGACCCACTATTTTTGGGCCGGCCCACTTGCTATATAGTGGACCCCACATACTAAATGGGCCGGCCCTTTAAGACGAAAGTGGGACCTACCAGTGTTTTTGTCCCGGCCCACTAGCGTGTTGGGCCGGCCCACTTGCTCTATGGTGGACCCCACATACTAAATGGGCCGGCCCTTTAGCAGGAAAGTGGGACCCACCTGTGTTTATGGCCCGGCCCACCATCTTATTGGGCCGGCCCACTTGCTATATGGTGGACCCCACATACTAAATGGGCTGGCCCTTTAACAGGAGATTGGGACCCACCGGTGCTTTTGGCCGGCCCACGGCTTGTTGGGCCATCATTTGATCTAATGTGGGCCCCACGTACTAAATGGGCCGGCCGATAGCAGAAAGTGGGACCCACATGCTAATTGGGCCGGCCCACTAACTTCTTGGGCCGGCCCAGTGCTTTAATGTGGACCCCACTTTGTAAATGGGCCGGCCCGATAACAGGAAAGTGGGTCCCACATGTCTTGTGGGCCGGCCCTTTTGCCTGTTGACCGGTCAAACGAGTGCATTCGGCCCGGCCCACATGCGTAGTTGGCCGGCCCATTAAAGTTTTGACCAGTCAACCTTAGAGGTTAGGCCCGGCCCACGTAACTAATGGACCAGCCCAGCTATATAGTTGACCGGTCAAACTAAGTCAGCTGGCCCGGCCCGCAAACTTAATGGGCCGGCCCGCTTAAGACGTGGCAGGCCTCGTGTGGGCCTACCATCTACCACGGGGTTTCAGCGGTTAACGCCGTTAATCGCTTAACGGCGTCTCGCACGTGTCAGTTTGCATGACGTCAGCAGTCAACGGGCTCCCGGAAACACTTGGGCAACGGTCCGATTTTCCGTGGCGGAAGGGCGCCCAAGCGCGACGGACCGAAAAATCGTCGTAGGACTTTGCCACGCAGTTTCCACAACAGAACCCATATCGTCGGGTTAGGCCCATAGGCGACGAAAAATACCCCTTAGCGGACGATTTTGAGACGTTGTCTATCAGAACTTTTCTTGTAGTGTCATGCTTTGCCCTAGGGAGAGCTTTAGTCAACGGATCTGCTACATTCAGATCAGTGTGTACTTTGCAAATCTTTACTTCTCCATCTTCGATGTACTCGCGAATCGAATGATAACGCAGCTTGATATGCTTCAGCCTCTTGTGTGACCTTGGTTCTTGTGCATTGGCGATGGCACCCATGTTGTCACAATAGATGACTAGTGGGTCCAATGCACTAGGAACCACACCGAGCTCTACAATGAACCTCTTCATCCATACCGCTTCTGATGAAGCCTCTGAAGCCGCTATGTACTCCGATTCTGTTGAGGATTTCGCCACCGTGCACTGCTTTGAGCTTGCCCCCACTTGCAGCACCATTCAATATAAACACGTACCCAGATTGTGACTTAGAGTCATCAGGATCAGTGTTCCAACTTGCATCGGTGTAACTTGTTACAACGAGCTCTTGGTCACCTCCATAACAAAGAAACATATCCTTAGTTCTTTTCAAGTACTTCAGGATATTCTTGACCGCTGTCCAGTGTTCCATTCCTGGATCACTTTGATATCTGCTAGTCAAACTAACAGCATGTGCTATATCCGGTCTTGTACATAGCATGGCATACATGATAGAGCCTACTGCCGAGGCATAGGGGATCTGACTCATCCTTTCTCTTTCTTCTGCCGTAGCCGGACCTTGAGTCTTACTCAAGACCTTGCCTGGTAACATAGGTAAGAATCCTTTCTTACTTTCGTCCATTCTAAATTTCTTTAGAATCTTGTCCAGGTATGTACTCTGTGATAGCCCTATTAGACGTCTTGATCTATCTCTATAAATCTTGATGCCTAATATATACGATGCTTCACCAAGGTCTTTCATTGAAAAACTATTATTCAAATAACCCTTTACACTGCTTAATAATTCTATATCATTCCCAATCAATAATATGTCATCTACATATAATATCAGGAATGCTACAGAGCTCCCACTCACTTTCTTGTAAATACAGGCCTCTCCATGACACTGTATAAACCCGAAGTCTTTGATCACCTTATCAAAGCGTCGGTTCCAACTTCTTGATGCTTGCTTCAGTCCATAAATTGAACGCTGAAGTTTGCATACTTTGTCAGCATTTTTAGGATCGACAAAACCTTTGGGTTGTACCATATACAACTCTTCCTCAATGTCTCCATTAAGGAACGCCGTTTTGACATCCATCTGCCAAATCTCATAATCAAAAAATGCAGCTATTGCTAACAAAATCCTTACAGATTTTAGCTTCGCTACAGGTGAGAAAGTCTCATCGTAGTCAACACCTTGAATTTGTCGGAAACCCTTTGCGACAAGTCGAGCTTTATAGACAGTAATATTACCATCAGCATCTGTTTTTCTCTTGAAGATCCATTTATTCTCGACAGCCTTGCGGCTATCAGGTAAGTCTACCAAAGTCCATACTTTGTTATCATACATGGATCCCATTTCGGATTTCATGGCTTCTTGCCATTTGTTGGAATCTGGGCTCATCATCGCTTCTTCATACGTCGCAGGGTCTTCATCATTGTTGTCCACAATCATGACATTTAGACAAGGATCATACCAATCTGGAGTGGCACGTTCCCTTGTCGATCTGCGAGGTTCAGTAGCTATCTCGTTTGAAGTTTCATGATCATTATCATTAGCTTCCTCTGTTGCCGGTGTAGGCGGCACAGGAACATCTTCCGGTACTGCGCTACTCTGATCAACGAGCAGAGATTCTTCAATCTCATCGAGTTCTACTTTTCTTCCAGTCACTTCTTTAGTGAGAAATTCTTTCTCAAGAAAGGTTCCGTTCTTAGCAACAAAGATCTTGCCTTCGGATATGTGATAGAAAGTGTACCCTATAGTTTCCTTAGGGTATCCTATGAAGACGCATTTCTCCGCTTTGGGTTCTAGCTTGTCCGGTTGTAACTTTTTTACATAGGCTTCGCAACCCCAAACTTTCAGGAACGACAGCTTAGGTTTCTTATTAAACCATAATTCATACGGTGTCGTTTCAACGGATTTTGATGGTGCTCTATTTAAAGTGAATGCGGCTGTCTCTAATGCATAACTCCAAAATGATAACGGCAAATCAGTAAGAGACATCATAGAACGAACCATATCTAAGAGAGTTCGATTACGACGTTCGGACACACCGTTTCGTTGTGGTGTTCCCGGCGGTGTCAATTGTGAAAGTATTCCGCATTTCTTTAAATGCATGCCAAACTCATAACTCAGATATTCACCTCCGCGATCAGATCGTAGAAATTTAATCTTCTTGTTACGTTGATTTTCTACTTCACTTTGGAATTCCTTAAACTTCTCAAAAGTCTCGGATTTATGTTTCATGAAATAGATATACCCATATCTACTCAGATCATCTGTGAAGGTTAGAACATAACGATAACCACCGCGCGATGCTACACTCATTGGTCCACACACATCGGTATGTATGATTTCCAATAAGTCAGTAGCTCGCTCCATAATACCAGAGAATGGAGTCTTAGTCATTTTTCCCATTAGACATGCTTCGCATCTATCAAGTGACTCAAAGTCAAGTGATTCAAGTAATCCATCGGTATGGAGTTTCTTCATGCGTTTCACTCCAATATGACCAAGATGACAGTGCCACATATAAGTAGAATTATCATTCAATTTAATTCGCTTAGCATCAATGTTATGTATATGTGTATCACTACTATCGAGATCTAACAGAAATAAGCCATTCTTTTCAGGTGCTCGACCATAAAAGATATTATTCATAAAAATAGAACAACCATTATTCTCAGACTTGAATGAATAACCGTCTTGCATTAAACAAGATCCAGATATAATGTTCATGCTTAATGCGGGTACAAAATAACAATTATTGAGGCTTAAAACTAATCCCGAAGGTAGATGTAGAGGAAGTGTGCCGACAGCGATCACATCGACTTTGGATCCATTTCCAACGCGCATGGTCACTTCATCTTTTAGTAGTCTTCGTTTATTCTTTAGTTCCTGTTTCGAGTTACAAATATGAGCAACCGAACCAGTATCAAATACCCAGGTACTAGTACGAGAACCAGTAAGATAAACATCTATAACATGTATATCAGATATACCTTCTTTCTTCTTCTTGACAAGGCCGCTCTTCAGATCCGCCAAATACTTGGAGCAATTACGCTTCCAGTGTCCCTTCTCCTTGCAGTAATAGCACTCAGCATCAGGCTTAGGGCCAGTCTTAGGTTTCACAGGAGGCGTGGCAGCTTTCTTGCCACCCTTCTTGAATTTTCCCTTAGACTTGCCCTGTTTCTTGAAACTGGTGGTCTTGTTGACCATCAACACTTGGTGCTCTTTCTTGATCTCAATCTCAGCAGATTTCAGCATGGAGAAAAGTTCAGGTAACTCTTTGTTCATGTTCTGCATATTGTAGTTCATCACAAAGTTCTTGTAACTAGGTGGCAGTGATTGAAGGACACGATTAATCCCCAGTCTATTAGGAATCACTATTCCCAAGTCACTGAGTTTCTTCGCATGCCCGGTCATGGCGAGCATGTGCTCACTAACGGAGCTGCCTTCTTCCATCATGCAGCTGAAGAAGTGTTTCGATGCTTCATAGCATTCCACGGCCGCATGAGTCTCAAATATAGTCTTCAACTCATTGATTAACTCATGTGGATCGTGGTGCTCAAAACGTTTTTGAAGATCGGCTTCCAGACTGCATAAGATGGCACACTGAACTTGAGAGTACCGAGTTTTCCGAGTTGCGTAAACAGCTTTTACTTCATCGGTTTCAGTTTCTGCAGGAGGGTCACCTAGCGGTGCATCAAGCACATATTGCAGATTTCCGCCATTGAGGAAAATCCTCACATGACGGAACCAGTCGGTGAAGTTGCTACCGTTGCTCTTAAGCTTTTCTTTCTCTAGGAACTGGTTAAAATTGATTGAGGACGCCATATCTACAACATATTTGCAATAGTTTAGACTAATGTTTATGACAAATTGAGTTCAAATTTTAATTCAATATAATTAAAAACTAGGTGAACTCCCACTCAAAACAATATCCCTCGCATTGTCTTAGTGATCACACGAACCAAATCCACCACACCAAGTCCGATCATCACGAGACAAGATGTAACTTCAATGGCGAACACTCAAAGTGTTCATCATATCAATCATATGATTCATGCTCTACCTTTCGGTATCACGTGTTTCGAGACCATGTCTGTACATGCTAGGCTCGTCAAGGCCACCTTAGTATCCGCATGTGCAAAACTGGCTTGCACCCGTTGTATGCACTTGTTGATTCTATCACACCCGATCATCACGAGATGCTTCGAAACGACAAGTCTTGGCAACGGTGCTACTAAGGATGAACACTTTATTATCTTGATATTTTAGTGAGAGGGATCATCTTATAATGCTACCGTCGCGATCTAAGCAAAATAAGATGCATAAAAGGATTAACATCACATGCAGTTCATATGTGATATGATATGGCCCTTTTGTCTTTGCGCCTTTGATCTTCATCTCCAAAGCACGGACATGATCTCCATCAACAACGGGCATGATCTCCATCATCGTCGGCGAAGCACCAAGGTCAATGGCGCCGTCTTCATGATTGTCCTCCATGTAGCAACTATTACAACTACTTTGAAATACTACTCAACATGAAATTTAAAGACAACCATAAGGCTCCTGCCGGTTGCCACAATACAATAATGATCATCTCATACATAGTCATCATCACATTATGGCCATATCACAACACCAAACCCTGCAAAAACAAGTTAGACGTTCTCTAATTTGGTTTGCATATTTTACGTGGTTTAGGGTTTTCGAGTAAGATCCAATCTACCTACGAACATGAACCACAACGGTGATACTAGTGTTGTCAATAGAAGAGTAAATTGAATCTTCACTATAGTAGGAGAGACAGACACCCGCAAAGCCACTTATGCAATACAAGTTGCATGTCGAGCGTGGAGCAAATCTCATGAACGCGGTCATGTAAAGTTAGCCCGAGCCGCTTGATACGTCTCCAACGTATCGATAATTTCTTATGTTCCATGCCACATTATTGATGATATCTACATGTTTTATGCATACTTTATGTCGTATTTATGCATTTTCCGGCACTAACCTATTAACGAGATGCCGAAGAGCCAGTTGCTGTTTTCTGCTGTTTTTGGTTTCAGAAATCCTAGTAAGGAAATATTCTCGGAGTTGGACGAAAACCACAGAAACCTTCCAGAGCCGCCGCCATCGCGAAGCCAAGATCTGGGGGACAGGAGTCTCTGTTCCGGCACCCTGCCGGAGCGGGGAAGTGCCCCAAGGCTTCTCCATCGACACCGCTGCCATCTCCACCGCCATCTTCATCACCGCTGCTGCTCCCATGAGGAGGGAGTAGTTCTCCATCGAGGCTCGGGGCTGTACCGGTAGCTATGTGGTTAATCTCTCTACTATGTACTTCAATACAATGATCTCATGAGCTGCTTTACATGATTGAGATTCATATGAGTTTTGTATCACTACTATTCTATGTGCTACTCTAGTGATGTTATTAAAGTAGTCCTATTCCTCCTGCACGTGTGTAAAGGTGACTAGTGTGTGCACCGTGTGGTTCTTGTCGTAGGCTATGATCATGATCTCTTGTAGATTATGGAGTTAACTATTGCTATGATAATATTGATGTGATCTATTCCTCCTACATATGCATGAAGGTTACAGTGTGCATGCTATGCTAGTACTTGGTTTAGTCTGTTGATCTATCTTACACTAAAGGTTACTAAAATATGAGCATTATTGTGGAGCTTGTTAACTCCGGCATTGAGGGTTCGTGTAATCCTACGCAATGTGTTCATCATCCAACAAAAGTGTAGAGTATGCATTTATCTATTCTGTTATGTGATCAATGTTGAGAGTGTCCACTAGTGAAAGTGTAATCCCTAGGCCTTGTTCCTAAATACTGCTATCGCTGCTTGTTTACTGTTTTACTGTGTTACTACTGCTGCAATACTACCACCATCAACTACACGCCAGCAAGCTATTTTCTGGCACCGTTGCTACTGCTCATACTTATTCATACCACCGTATTTCACTATCTCTTCGCCGAACTAGTGCACCTATTAGGTGTGTTGGGGACACAAGAGACTTCTTGCTTTGTGGTTGCAGGTTGCATGAGAGGGATATCTTTGACCTCTTCCTCCCGAGTTCGATAAACCTTGGGTGATCCACTTAAGGGAAAACTTGCTGCTGTTCTACAAACCTCTGCTCTTGGGGCCCAACACTGTCACAGGAAAGGAGGGGGCGTAGACATCAAGCACTTTTCTTCGGCGCCGTTGGGGAGGAAAGGTAAAGGCACTCATACTCCGGTCCCAGGTAAAGTACTTTTCTGCCGTTGTGTGTGTGCTCGAAGGTATTTCCTTTAGATCCTGCAATTGCATCTTTTTGTTTCTTACACTAGTTTGGCATAATGGACAACAATGAGCTTCTTATTCTATTTCCTGATTTAAGACATGGATGGTTTGATGCGAAAATTAAAAAACCTATGGAACATATTAGTATGAACGCTTTGAACACCATTGTTGCTAATGATATGGAAAATTCTAAGCTTGGGGAAGCTGGCTTTGATGAGCATGATATTTTTAGTCCCCCAAGCATTGAGGAGAAAATTTTCTTTGATGATACTTTGCCTCCTATTTATGATGATTATAATGATAGTGGTCTTTTGGTGCCACCTGTTATGGAGGATAAATTTGATTATGATTATAATATGCCTCCTATATTTGATGATGAAAATAATAATGATAGCTACTTTGTTGAATTTGCTCCCACTACAACTAATAAAATTGATTATGCTTAGGTGGAGAGTAATAGTTTTATGCATGAGACTCATGATAAGAATGCTTTATGTGATAGTTATATTGTTGAGTTTGCTCATGTTGCAACTGAAAGTTATTATGAGAGAGGAAAATATGGTTGTAGAAATTTTCATGTTACTAAAATGCCTCTCTATGTGCTGAAATTTTTGAAGCTACACTTATTTTATCTTCCTATGCTTGTTACTTTGCTCTTCATGAACTTGTTTATTTACAAGATTCCTATGCATAGGAAGCATGTTAGACTTAAATTTGTTTTGAATTTGCCTCTTGATGCTCTCTTTTGCTTCAAATACTATTTCTTGCGAGTGCATCATTAAAACTGCTGAGCCCATCTTAATGGCTATAAAGAAAGAACTTCTTGGGAGATAACCCATGTGTTTATTTTGCTACAGTATCTCTATTTTATATTTGTGTCTTGGAAGTTGTTACTACTGTAGCAACCTCTCCTTATCTTAGTTTTGTGCATTGTTGTGCCAAGTAAAGTCGTTGATAGTAAGGTTCATACTAGATTTGGATTGCTGCACAGTAACAGATTTCTTTGCTGTCACGAATTTCGACCTGCCTCTCTGTAGGTAGCTCAGAAAAATATGCCAATTTACGTGCGTGATCCTCAGATATGTACGCAACTTTCATTCAATTTGGGCTTTTTCATTTGAGCAAGTCTGGTGCCTCAATAAAATCCATCTTTACGGACTGTTCTGTTTTGACAGATTCTGCCTTTTATTTCGCATTGCCTCTTTTGCTATGTTGGATGAATTTCTTTGATCCCTTAATGTCCAGTAGCTTTATGCAATGTCCAGAAGTGTTAAGAATGATTGTGTCACCTCTGAACATGTTAATTTTTATTGTGCACTAACTCTCTAATGAGTTTGTTTCGAGTTTGGTGTGAAGGAAGTTTTCAAGGGTCAAGAGAGGAGGATGATATACTACGATCAAGAAGAGTGAAAAGTCTAAGCTTGGGGATGCCCCGGTGGTTCATCCCTGCATATTTCAAGAAGACTCAAGCATCTAAGCTTGGGGATGCCCAAGGCATCCCCTTCTTCATCGACAAATTATCAGGTTCCTTCTCTTGAAACTATATTTTTATTCGGTCACATCATATGTACTTTACTTGGAGCGTCTGTTTGTTTTTGTTTTTTTTGTTTTTGTTTGAATAAAATGGATCCTAGCATTCATTGTGTGGGAGAGAGACACGCTCCGCTGTTGCATATGGACAAATATGTCCTTAGGCTTTACTCATAGTATTCATGGCGAAGGTTGAATCTTCTTCGTTAAATTGTTATATGGTTGGAATCGGGAAATGCTAGATGTAGTAATTCTAAATGTCTTGAATAATTTGATACTTGGCAATTGTTGTGCTCATGTTTAAGCTCTTGCATCATATACTTTGCACCTATTAATGAAGAAATACATAGAGCTTGCTAAAATTTGGTTTGCATAATTGGTCTCTCTAAAGTCTAGATAATTTCTAGTATTGAGTTTGAACAACAAGGAAGACGGTGTAGAGTCTTATAATGTTTACAATATGTCTTTTATGTGAGTTTTGCTGCACCGGTTCATCCTTGTGTTTGTTTCAAATAACCTTGCTAGCCTAAACCTTGTATCGAGAGGGAATACTTCTCATGCATCCAAAATCCTTGAGCCAACCACTATGCCATTTGTGTCCACCATACCTACCTACTACATGGTATTTCTCCGCCATTCCAAAGTAAATTGCATGAGTGCTACCTTTAAAATTTCCATTCTTTACCTTTGCAATATATAGCTCATGGGACAAATAGCCTAAAAACTATTGTGGTATTGAATATGTACTTATGCACTTTATCTCTTATTAAGTTGCTTGTTGTGCGATAACCATGTTCCCGGGGACGCCATCAACTACTCTTTGTTGAATATCATGTGAGTTGCTATGCATGTCCGTCTTGTCTGAAGTAAGGGAGATTTACCACTCATTTAATGGTTAGAGCATGCATAATGTTAGAGAAGAACATTGGGCCGCTAACTAAAGCCATGATCCATGGTGGAAGTTTCAGTTTTGGACATATATCCTCAATCTCATATGAGAACATTAATTGTTGCTACATGCTTATGCATTAAAGAGGAGTCCATTATCTGTTGTCTATGTTGTCCCGGTATGGATGTCTAAGTTGAGAATAATCAAAAGCGAGAAATCCAAATGCGAACTTTCTCCTTAGACCTTTGTACAGGCGGCATAGAGGTACCCCTTTGTGACACTTGGTTAAAACATGTGTATTGCGATGATAATCCCGGTAATCCGAGCTAATTAGGACAAGGTGCGGGCACTATTAGTATACTATGCATGAGGCTTGCAACTTGTAAGATATAATTTACATGATACATATGCTTTATTACTACCGTTGATAAAATTGTTTCTTGTTTTCAAAACCAAAGCTCTAGCACAAATATAGCAATCAATACTTCCCTCTACGAAGGGCCTTTCTTTTACTTTTATGTTGAGTCAGTTCACCTATCTCTCTCCACCTCAAGAAGCAAACACTTGTGTGAACTGTGCATTGATTCCTACATACTTGCATATTGCACTTGTTATATTACTTTACATTGACAATATCCATGAGATATACATGTTATAAGTTGAAAGCAACCGCTGAAACTTAATCTTCCCTTGTGTTGCTTCAATACCTTTACTTTGATTTATTGCTTTATGAGTTAACTCTTATGCAAGACTTATTAATGCTTGTCTTGAAAGTACTATTCATGAAAAGTCTTTGCTTTATGATTCAGTTGTTTACTCATGTCATTACTATTGTTTTGATCGCTGCATTCATTACATATGCTTACAATAGTATGATCAAGGTTATGATGGCATGTCACTCCAGAAATTATCTTTGTTATCGTTTACCTGCTCGGGACGAGCAGAACTAAGCTTGGGGATGCTGATACGTCTCCAACGTATCGATAATTTCTTATGTTCCATGCCACATTATTGATGATATCTACATGTTTTATGCATACTTTATGTCGTATTTATGCATTTTCCACTAACCTATTAACGAGATGCCGAAGAGCCAGCTTGTGTTTTCTGTTGTTTGGTTTCAGAAATCCTAGTAAGGAAATATTCTCGGAGTTGGACGAAAACCACGAAACCTTCCGAGCCGCCGCCATCGCGAAGCCAAGATCTGGGGACAGGAGTCTCTGTTCCGGCACCCTGCCGGAGCGGGTGCCCCCGGAAGGCTTCTCCATCGACACCGCTGCCATCTCCACCGCCATCTTCATCACCGCTGCTGCTCCCATGAGGAGGGAGTAGTTCTCCATCGAGGCTCGGGGCTGTACCGGTAGCTATGTGGTTAATCTCTCTACTATGTACTTCAATACAATGATCTCATGAGCTGCTTTACATGATTGAGATTCATATGAGTTTTGTATCACTACTATTCTATGTGCTACTCTAGTGATGTTATTAAAGTAGTCCTATTCCTCCTGCACGTGTGTAAAGGTGACTAGTGTGTGCACCGTGTGGTTCTTGTCGTAGGCTATGATCATGATCTCTTGTAGATTATGGAGTTAACTATTGCTATGATAATATTGATGTGATCTATTCCTCCTACATATGCATGAAGGTTACGGTGTGCATGCTATGCTAGTACTTGGTTTAGTCTGTTGATCTATCTTACACTAAAGGTTACTAAAATATGAGCATTATTGTGGAGCTTGTTAACTCCGGCATTGAGGGTTCGTGTAATCCTACGCAATGTGTTCATCATCCAACAAAAGTGTAGAGTATGCATTTATCTATTCTGTTATGTGATCAATGTTGAGAGTGTCCACTAGTGAAAGTGTAATCCCTAGGCCTTGTTCCTAAATACTGCTATCGCTGCTTGTTTACTGTTTACTGTGTTACTACTGCTGCAATACTACCACCATCAACTACACGCCAGCAAGCTATTTTCTGGCACCGTTGCTACTGCTCATACTTATTCATACCACCTGTATTTCACTATCTCTTCGCCGAACTAGTGCACCTATTGGTGTTGGGGACGCAAGAGACTTCTTGCTTTGTGGTTGCAGGGTTGCATGAGAGGGATATCTTTGACCTCTTCCTCCCCGAGTTCGATAAACCTTGGGTGATCCACTTAAGGGAAAACTTGCTGCTGTTCTACAAACCTCTGCTCTTGGGGGCCCAACACTGTCTACAGGAAAGGAGGGGGGACGTAGACATCACCGCTTCATCCCACTATGCCACAAAGATGCAAAGTACTCAACTAAAGATAACAAAAGCATCAACGCCCACAAACCATTGTGTTCTACTCGTGCAACCATCTATGCATAGACACGGCTCTGATACCACTGTAGGATAACGTTGCATAGAAAACAAAAATTTTCCTACCGCGAACACGAAATCCAAGCCAAGATGCAATCTAGAAGACGGTAGCAACGAGGGGATTATCGAGTCTCACCCTTGAAGAGATTCCAAAGCCTACAAGAGGAGGCTCTTGTTGCTGCGGTAGATGTTCACTTGCCGCTTGCAAAAGCGCGTAGAAGATCTTGATCACGATTCCGCGCACGAACGGGCAGCACCTCCGTACTCGGTCACACGTTCGGTTGTTGATGAAGACGACGTCCACCTCCCCATTCCAGCGGGCAGCGGAAGTAGTAGCTCCTCTTGAATCCGACAGCACGACGGCGTGGTGTCGGTGGTGGTGGAGAAGTCCGGCAGAGCTTCGCTAAGCGTGCGGGACGTGGTGGAGGAGAGAGGCCGCTAGGGTTTGGGGAGAGGGGGCGCCGGCCACTAAGGGGTGCGGCCACCTTGGTGGTTCTTGGGTGGCCGGCCCCCTCCCCTTGGCCCCTCATTATATAGGTGGAACCCCAAGTGTTGGTCTCCAAGTCTTCGAATAAGACCCGAACCAAAAACCTTCCATATGGTGGGGAAACCTACCCAAGTTAGGACTCCCACTAGAGGTGGGAGTTCCACCTCCCATATGGGGGGTGGCCGGCCCCCTAAGGGGGAGTCCACTTGGGACTCCTCCCCCACTAGGGTTTGCCGGCCATGGAGGTGGAGTCCCATGTGGACTCCACCTTCCTTGGTGTTTTCTTCCGGACTTTTCTAGAACCTTCTAGAACCTTCCATAGAACCTTCCGCGACATTTTAATTCACATAAAATGACATCCTATATATGAATCTTATTCTCCGACCATTCCGAACTCCTCGTGATGTCCGGGATCTCATCCGGGACTCCGAACAAATATTCGAACTCCATTCCATATTCAAGTTCTACCATTTCAACATCCAACTTTAAGTGTGTCACCCTACGTTCGTGAACTATGCGGACATGGTTGAGTACTCACTCCGACCAATAACCAATAGCGGGATCTGGAGATCCATAATGGCTCCCACATATTCAACGATGACTTTAGTGATCGAATGAACCATTCACATACAATACCAATTCCCTTTGTCACGCGATATTTTACTTGTCCGAGGTTTGATCTTCGGTATCACTCTATACCTTGTTCAACCTCGTCTCCTGACAAGTACTCTTTACTCGTACGTGGTATGTGGTCTCTTATGAACTTATTCATATGCTTGCAAGACATTAGACGACATTCCACCGAGAGGGCCCAGAGTATATCTATCCGTCATCGGGATGGACAAATCCCACCGTGATCCATATGCCTCAACTCATACTTTCCGGATATTTAATCCCACCTTTATAACCACCCATTTACGCAGTGGCGTTTGGTGTAATCAAAGTACCTTTCCGGTATAAGTGATTTACATGATCTCATGGTCATAAGGACTAGGTAATTATGTATCAAAAGCTTATAGCAAATAACTTAATGACGAGATCTTATGCTACGCTTCATTGGGTGTGTCCATTACATCATTCATATAATGATATAACCTTGTTATTAATAACATCCAATGTTCATGATTATGAAACTAATCATCCATTAATCAACAAGCTAGTTTAAGAGGCATACTAGGGACTTCTTGTTGTCTACATATCACACATGTACTAATGTTTCGGTTAATACAATTATAGCATGGTATATAAACATTTATCATAAACATAAAGATATATAATAAACACTTTTATTATTGCCTCTTGGGCATATCTCCAACAGACGAGTCTCCTCAGCACGAAGCTCAGCAAGTACCTCAGAGAGCGGAACACGACCACGGGCAAGCAGCTGTGCACGGCGCGGCTCAAACTCCTTACGGAGCCGCGACAAGAACTCAAAAACACGCTGAAACTCCAGATCCGCGCGCACAGTCAGACAGCAGGGACAGGTGGCACACACAGCTGTACGAAAGAGAATCAAGCTGACGCCAAATAGCAGCACTCTGAGTGTAGAACTCATCAATAGTAGAATCACCCTGCTGAAGGGCATGCTCCTGGCGGACCACAGACAGGTAAAGAGCATCCCCAGATGGCTGATAGCGCTGACGAAGAAAAGCCCACTGAGCAGCAGCAGTGGGAAGACCCATGAACTCAGCAGCATACTGAGGCAGAACACTGGAGGTGAGAACAGCAGCAGCACGAGCATCCTCATCTATCCACTGAGTGTAGTCAGTCAGATCCAGCCGGTAAGTCGCAACGGCAGTAGAGTGGTCCTGGACCTTCCGGTCATAATCAGCCAGAGCAGTATCATCAGCACTCTTGGCTGCATCCTTATCCGCCTGAGTAGCATCAGGGGCAAGGGCAACAGGCGTCGGTGCAACGGGCACCGTAGGAGCAACGGGGCGTGGCGGACAGGAGACCTCGCAAGAAAGCACACCCCAAAGACGAAGACCGCATGTGGACGCGCATGAAGGCAGTGAAATCAGGATAATTCGCGCCATCAAAGATCACCGGGCAGCGAGGAATCGCAACATAGCCCGACGAGGAAGACATATCCCTGTTTTTTTTTCTTTTTTTCAGATTGGAATCAACTCAGATCGATCGTGCAGAACCACAACGGGAGGCGAGCCGGGAGAGAGCGGGGTGGAGAGGGCCGGCGCGTGGGCGATTCCCTGCGGCGGCCGATTCCCGACGGTAGCGGCAACCGATTCCCAGCGACGGCAGCCACCGACGGCGAGGTTGGAGAAGGAGGGCGGCGGTCGAGATCCTCAGCAGGGGCCGATCGAGAGGCGGACGAGCGATCCTGAGCGGGCATTGGCCGGGACGCGGACGGGGTAGACGAGGGCGGACGGGACATGCGTGGACATGACGAGGGCGGATGGGACGCGTGTGGCCAAGTGGAGGACGGCCTCGTGGGAGCGGGCGGCCTGCCTGGGGGACGAAGAGGAAGCGCGGCCTGCCTGGTGAAGCGAGGACGAGGCGACGGAGACCGGGTTGCATGCGATCCAGAAAAGAACATCGGCTAGATCGGGAGATCGATCTCGATTCAGAAAAGAACAGCAGCCAGATCGGAACCGGCAACGGAGACCGGGGCGAGGTGGCGGCTGTGACGAGGAGAAAAGAGGAGCTAAACCTATAGCTCTGATACCATGTTAGGAATAGATAGCTTGTATTACCAGGGGGCCAAAGGTCACAATATATAGTACATGTACAGGCGAAATATGCAGGAAGCCCCCTAACATATGTGGAAACTATAATATATAGATATATACTCTAACACTCTCAAGGAATGGTCAGGTATAGTAACTTAGCTGTGTTAGTGGAGTATAAATTTGTTTACATTGGTGTGTTCTAATGGAAATTCAGCTTTTTTGCTAGGCGGATGATACTGAGTTTCTTCTTATAGCAAGTGACGGCATCTGGTTAGTCCTTGGTTCAAAATAACAGAAGTGGTTATTATATTTTACTTCCTTCTAAGGAAAAAAATTCTCCCACACTAAATCTACTCCAAAATGATGGCTGTGTTGCATGCTTTGGTAATCTTAGGGCATTAGAATATATGCAGACCAGCTTTTACAGGATATGAGTTAAAATGCTTGTGCGTTGCCACGGGAAAACAAAATATGGAGAAGGATGATATCTTTTTAACCTAGTTTTTAGATATACCATCCTATACATGGCATTTTTATCCTTCTTATTACTAACCCTTCGTGGACTAACATGTGTTCTTTATGTCCTTTTTACCCATTTCAACCCATCATGTCTCTTATCTAGCGATCTTCCACCAGAAAACTCTGAATTGAACCTAGCGGCATTTGCTCCGGGAAGGTGGTGTGTTTTTATTGGTCCCTGAAAGAATGACCATGTGAGTGTGCAGAACTAATTTTTAATGGTAAACAACAAATACAAAATGAATACTACATTTTTTATGACAGTTTCCATGACCGCAATATGGCTTGGATGATAGGTTCATCAGATGGATTAATTGTATTCTCTCTTCTGGCACTTTTGCGGTCCTTCTCAATGGTGTTCCAGGGAAAACTTTCCATTGCAGACGAGGGCTAAGACAAGGCGACCCTCTATCTCCTCTTCTATATGTATCTACAGCTGATCTTCTTCAAACTGTCATCAACAAAGCTTGCCAAATCAATCTCCTTCAACACCCCATCCCATCGGTGAACGGAGAGTTCCCAATAATCCAATACGCGGATGACACTTTACTAATTATGCAGGCCTGCTCTCGGCAACTTCTATGTCCTAAAATCATCCTGGAAACCTTTGCCCAATCTACGGGTTTAAGGGTTAATTTCGCCAAATCTTGCTTACTCCCGATTAATGTTTCTAATGAGAAAGTGACCCTCTTGGCTGGCCTCTTTGGATGCAATCTAGAAACTTTCCCCTTCACGTATCTCGGCCTCCCTCTTGGCCTAAGCATACCTCGCATTCGTGACCTCGGCCCGCTATATTCGAGGATTAATCATCGCCTTGCTGCCACTGCCTCCTTCCTTTCTTTTGATGGTAGAATAATGGTGACTAAGGCCATCCTCAGCTCTCTACCCACTTTCTACCTCTCCACTCT
This sequence comes from Lolium multiflorum, assembly GCA_030979885.1. Lineage (NCBI taxonomy): Eukaryota > Viridiplantae > Streptophyta > Magnoliopsida > Poales > Poaceae > Lolium > Lolium multiflorum. The sequence continues at coordinate 207,037,614 of CM061751.1, forward strand.
CAAAATTGCAGATGGAGCCATTGAAATTGTGGATAAAAGTAGAAGAATTGGAATATGGGGTAAAATGGATAACTCCAACAGACCCAAATCTTTGGCAGCATGGGACCTAGTATGTAGACCAAAATCGAAAGGTGGTCTGGGTATCAGTAACCTTGCATCCCACAATGAGGCTCTTCTTATCAAATTTTTACACAAATTTTTCAATAAGGAGAACATTCCCTGGGTCCATCTAATTTGGAAGAGCTATAATAATTCCACTCCACAAGCCTCTAACATTTCAAGCTCTTTTTGGTGGAGGGACATTGTCAAGCTTTGTTCAAAGTTCAAGAGGATTGCCTCATGCGCGATTGGTACTGGTGACACTGCACTCTTTTGGAGCGACAATTGGGCTTCAGATGTCCTCATGACAAGGTTCCCTGGGCTACACTTCTTCGCTATTAATAAGCTAGCTTCTGTGAAAAATATTCTTGAATTGATGACCCTATTGATGCTTTCCATCTCCCGTTGTCCGCCCAAGCCTTCGAGGAGTTTCATGAGTTCAATCACCTTATACACCAGACCAGATCCACTCGGAACGCTGATGGAAAAGACCTATGGTTTTATAGTTGGGGCACTCATTTCTCCGCGAACAAGGTTTATAAGCTAACCTTTGAACACATTCGAGCCCCAACCTTCTCTTCATGGATCTGGAAATCAAAGTGCACCACCAAGATTAAATCTTTCTCCTGGCTTCTCGCTAACGACCGCCTAAACACCAAGGATATGCTTATAAGGAAAAGTTTTTCACTCAATGACAATGGAATATGCCGTCTCTGCGATGATGGGTTGTTAGAAACCAGGGACCATCTCTTCTGGAATTGTAACTTCAGTAAATGTTGTTGGCAATCCATTGGCATCACTCTTGAAGACAACATGGAACTCTCTGAGATGATTGCTACTGCACGAGGAATTTTTAGGAAGCCTTTTTCTTTGAAGTGTTTGCCACTGCCACCTGGAATCTATGGAAGCAAAGGAACGCTTTTATTTTTGACAATGTAACACCTTCTATTAGAGCTTGGTCCTTTTCTTTTAAGAGGGACATCTTCCTTCTCTCTTACAGAATGAAGGATGACCAAAAAACCCCTCTCTTAGCTTGGCTAGACGCTTTGTAGTTCTCTTTGGGTTATGCCCAGGGCTAGGCCCTTTTGTACATTCCCTCCTTTCTTCTCCTCTTGTACATATTTTATCTCTTTTAATAAAATTTTACTGTCGGGGCCTCCCCTACAGTTTTTAGCTCAAAAAAATATTACATAAGGCAGGAAACATTTGAAAGAAAAAGTCAGCACGAATAGATCTTGAGGCCCGGTATCTTCTCCTTCTCCCTATTGGCAGCGCGTGATCTTTGATAGGCAGCAAGGCGACACTCTCTCTCATGTTTCTTCTCAGCGATGGCTTGACTCCTCGGTTAGGAGACTCCTCAATCTCTATGGGCGAGCGGCGGAAGTGGCATTGCCCCGAACTCGGTAAGCGGCGGAGGCCTAGGAATGGCGCGGAGGCGCCGCTCAACTCTATGCACAGGGCGGGTGCTGGTTTTCCCCTGTCTGAAATGTTGTCGGCGCACCCGGATGTGTCATGGCGTTGGTGAAAGAACATCTCTCGGTTTATGTTTTGAATGTTTGATGTCAATATATGCGATACACTAATGTTTGACAAAGTGGTACAGAGAATATATATATATACATGTATATGGGTGTTTTGTGTGAAAAAACGAGTCAAAAAGAAGAAGGAAGTTTTTCTCCAGGCCGGATATTTGCAAAATATCCGCCCCCCCAAAATCGGCTAAGGACTTTCGGAAAAGTGGCTCAGTACTACCCTGGACTTTTGGCCGGATTTTTGGCCGGACTTTTGGCCGGATTTTCCCTTAGGCCGGATATTTCAGGGGGCCGGATTTTCCGGCCCTCACTAGGACCGGATAATCCAGCCTGCGAGAAGCCCCAACGGCTGGATTTTGGAAGGGGGTATTTATACCCCCCTTCTCCCTCCTTCCCAAGCTGCTCAATCATTCCCCAAGTTCATCACCATTAGAGCCACCTCAAGAAACACAAGAATCACAAGATCTCCTCCACCCAACCAAAGCTCTTGATCTTTGGAGATTCGAAGGAGAATACCCTGATCTACATCTTCACCGAAGCGATTTGCATTTCCCCCTCATATGCTTGAGGGCCCATTTGCTAGTGTTCCTCTTTTGAGAAACCCTAGTTGTTTGTAGTTGATATTGTCCTTTGTGTTGTTGTTGTTGTTACAGATTTGGGAGCCTCCAATTTGGTTGTGGATGTGTGCCCCAAGAACCTTGTAAAGGCCCGGTTTCCGCCTCGAGGAAATCCCTTAGTGGAAGTGGGCTAGGCCTTCGTGGCGTTGCTCACCGGAGTGAAGCCTTCGTGGCGTTGGTTTGGCTTTCGTAGCAATCACACTCCTCCAAACGTAGACGTACCTTCTTGCAAAGGAAAGGAACTACGGGAATCAACTCCGTGTCTCCGCATGCTCCACTCTCGGTTACCTCTATCCCATTATCTCCCCTATATATTGCGTAGCTATATCTTGCTTAGTTGTTGACCTTCTCATATAGGTAAATTCACATAGGTGCATATCTATATAATTTACCTTTGTGTCAAGCCTAAATTGAAAATGAACTAAAAATTGGTTAGCACCTATTCACCCCACCCCCCTCTAGGTGTGGCATACTATCCTGTCAATTGGTATCAGAGCCTCGGCTCTTATTTCGGGCTTAACCGCCTAAGAGTATGCCAGATGATGAGGGTGCGGAAGGGGCCGCAAATCCGGTCTCCATGGATGATCTCAAGTCAATGGAAACATCCTTGAGGTCCGCCATAGAAGTTCAAATGGAAATCTTGATGAAAATGATTTCCGACCGCTTGCCACCGGTTCCCTCCGTTGCTCCCATCATAGAGGAAAAGGACAAGGGTGCGTTAGAAGAGGGAGGTGCTTCGGCATTACCCTCCTCTACCACTCCGTTGAATGGTGATCACTTAAACACAATTAAAACCCCCATTGCTTCTCCTAGGGGAACTAGTGGAGGTGCGAGCTACAATAGGGTGGCTCCACCTTTCCTCTCTCCCGATATCCCGGTTCCCCATCCTCATATAAACACTAGGGGTGATCCACCCAAATTTAATGATAAGGATTTTAGTACATGGCAATTTGAGTTTAAATCCTTTGTGTGTAGTGCCTCCAATGAATTTGGAGAATTATTGTGGAAGGTTACAAGCCTTACAACCCCGAAAGGTTGACAAGAAGAGAACAGGTTGATAAATAACTCAACTCAATTGCCTTGCAAATGATTCAAACAAGTGTGGGGACAAAAGACTTGTCTCTTGTTCGGAACTTCTCAACCGCCAAGGAAGCATGGGAGGGTTTGGACACAAGCTTCATGGGAAGTGAAAGCATGAAGAGAAACAAGTATAGTGCTCTCCGGAATCAAGCCGAAGGATTCATGAGGTTGCCGGATGAAGATCATCAAGTCATGTATAGAAGACTTATCACCGTTGCCGATGCTTTTCGGAATGTGGGTGCCAAACACATTGATGATTTTTGGATCAAGGATAAGTATATTGATTGCATGATGTCGTTTGAGCCCATTGATGTCAACACTCTCGTTGGGAGAGAAAGCTTTCTGTCTCTAACCTCACAACAAGTGGTGCACGAGTTGCAAGCTCTCAAGGTGTTGGAGCAAAACTCCCAAGACTCTCGCAGTCGTGCCATTGGGATGTCAAGAGGGACCAACCTTGCCTTGGCGGTCAATTCCGTGGAAGAAGTGAACCCTCGAGAACCATATAGGACATCTTGAAGTATGTCCTATCCGGATGATTTGGAATACCACTACAATGACCACATGGCATTCCATGCAAAAACCTTTTGGGTTGATCCATCCAAGGCCAAGGAAGACAATATCAAGAGAAACAACTCAAGTGGGTTCAAGGGTTTGGGCCCAAAAACAAGATCATGCTATAATTGTGGTGACAAGAACCATTTCATCGCCCAATGCCCCTATGAGCATAGGGAAACTCGTGGTGGAAGGCTCATTCCCAAGGACAAGAGCAAAGTTTCAAAGGCTCCCAACAAGAAATTCTACAACAAGGGTAAGAAGGACAAGAGGCCTTCAAGGATTGTGCTAATGACCAAGGAAGAGTATTCTTCCGATGAAGTTGAGAGTAGTAGTGATCAAGAAGAAACCTCAAAGGAAGTGGCTGCCATTGCCACCACCAATATTCCCTCTTCATCTCTCTTTGAATCCCCCAATGAGAACCCTCGCATCAAGAATGCACATTGCTTCATGGCTAGGTCCTCCTTGGACACATCTATTGTGCTATCAACTCAAGAAGAATATACCTCCGGTGATGATGATGATGAAGAAGATGAAACTTTGAATGGATTGGTTGCTCTTGCTTCTCTCTCCACCAACTCTTCATCACCAAATGAATTCCCCAATGAAGACATTCACTTGGAGGAAGAAAGTTGCCTCATGGCTAAATCTTCCGAGGTATCATCCCCTAACCCCTCTATGCCTATCATATCAAATGACCTAGGGGTTGATCATGCTAGTTTAAAAGTGAAACAAGAAATGCTTGATTTTAATGAGTTCATTCTTAACTTGAAAGGTGACACTAAAAAGCATGTTTCAAATATCATGGTTCGACTAGCACAACTAGATGATATCCTTGAGAAAAAATGTCAAATAGAGAGAGAGGACTCTCTTGAAATTCATGCTCTTAAAAATGCCCTTGAGGAAGGACAAGAAACTATAGCTTCTCTTGAAGAGAGGCTAGAAATTCTTGAAGAACCTCAAGATGAAATTAAAAGCTTACTAAAGCTAGAGATCTTGCTAGGGCTAAGGTAAAAGTGCTTAAAAAGGAAAAGGCCAAATTTGGTGTTGATCATGAGAAACTTGTGAAGGATCTAGAGGAACTAGACAAGGCTCACAAAGCTTTGAAGAGTGAAAAATCTAACCTCTCCAAGTCTAATGAGCAACTTCAAATTAGGCTTGCTAAATATGATGTGCCTAGCTCCTCTACCCCTTCTTGTGATCATGCAAATCTTGTTGAGGAAAATGCTAGGTTGAAGGATGAACTTGCTAAGGCCTCCTCTCCCCAAAGTAAACTTTCTTTGGATGACCTTTTGAGTAAGCAAAGGTCAAACAATGGGAAGGAGGGCATTGGCTATAAGGCCAAGGCAAAGAATGCAAACAAGAAGAAAGCCAAGCCCACACAAGAAAAGAAGAAAGTTATCACTAATGGTGAAGCCCCTAAGGCCAATACCATTAATGATGATGATGCGGGATTTGCTAACCCTCACTATGTTTTATTTAAATATTATTATGGTGATGTTTATGCAAAATATGTTGGCCCTTATGATGGTTATGTTGCTTGGTCTATTTGGGTCCCAAAGACCCTTGTTGCTAACAAAAGAGGACCCATTGAAAAATGGGTACCTAAATCCAAGAATTGATCTCATGTAGGACTATGCCGCCGGAGGGTCAAAATGGGTACTTGATAGTGGATGTACAAGTCATATGACCGGCGGCAAGAACCTCGTCAAGGAGTTGAGGCCCAACGTAAATCATATCACTGTCTCCTTTGGCGATAATTCTACATCTGAGGTATTGGGTTTTGGCAAGGTTATGGTTGCACAAAACATTACTCTTGTGGATGTCATGCTTGTCAAAACCCTTGGTTACAATTTGCTTTCCGTTTCCGCCCTTGGCAAGATGGGTTTCGCCGTATTTATTGATAATGATATTGTGGTCCTCTTGTGGAGCAAGACTCTAAAAGTCGCTTTCGTTGGGTATCGCGAACATAACTTGTATGTGGTGGACTTCTCGGGGACCACCACGACAAGTGCGATGTGCCTATTCGGAAAGGCGGATGTGGGTTGGTTGTGGCATCGCCGCTTGGCCCATGTCAACATGAGAACTTTGCAAAGTCTTCACAAGGGGAACCATATTGTGGGTCTAATGGAAAATGTGTCTTTTGCCAAAGATCGTGTTTGTAGGGCTTGTGTTGAAGGCAAAATGCATGACTCTCCGCACCCAAGCAAGACTATTATCTCTTCCAAGAGGATCTTGGAGCTCCTTCATGTGGATCTCTTTGGTCCCACCACTCATGCAAGTCTTGGTGTGAAGAAACATTGCTTGGTGATTGTTGATGACTACTCAAGATACACTTGGGTCTACTTTCTCAAAAAGAAAGATGAGACTCAACAAATCTTCATTGACTTTGCCACCGAGGTGCAACGCCAACACAACCTCCTTATAATGGCAATAAGAAGTGACAACGGCTCCGAGTTCAAGAACTATACACTCAATGATTTTCTTAGTGATGAGGGGATAAGACATCAATATTCCGCTGCATACACCCCTCAACAAAATGGTGTTGCAGAGAGGAAGAACCGGACTCTTATGGATATGGCAAGATATATGATGGCGGAGTATAAATCCCGCTATAACTTTTCGGCCGAAGCCATCTCCACCGCTTTCCACTCTTCTAACCGGCTCTATCTCCGCAAGGGCTTGAACAATACTCCATATGAAATACTCACCGGGAACAAGCCTAATATCTCATACTTCAAGGTGTTCGGGTGTAAGTGTTTCTATAAAATCAAAGGAGTTCGTTTATCTAAATTTGCTCCTAAAGCTTTGGAGGGTATATTTGTTGGTTACGGTGCCGAATCTCACACTTATAGAGTCTTTGATGTATCCTCCGGGATTATCATCGAATCTTGTAGTGTGAAGTTCGAAGAAAATGATGGCTCCCAAGTGGGGCAAGTTGATGTTTGTGCAGGTGATGAAATACCTCAAGATGCCATAGTAAGAATGGGTGTGGGATTTTTCCGCCCCATTGAGGGACACGGTGTGGCATCTCGGGAAGGACTATGCTCTACCACGGTGGAGCCCTCATCTTCTCAACATCAACAAACTCCATCTCTTGAAGCTAATGATGCACCAACCCAAGAACAAGAACAAAACTCTCTCTCTAGTGTGCAAGATCAAGGAGAAGATCAACCAAAGGTTCATGATGGCTCCGATGAGGATCCATTCAATTCTTGTCATTCACCGAATAATGTCCAAGATCAAGCACATGATGTTGAGCAATCTCAAGAAATTGAGGAAGATCAAGTTGAAGGTCAAGACGGGGACCCAAATGATCAAGTTGATCAAGTGATACCTCCAAGGCCAAGAAGAACCAAGGAGGAGATCGAGGCCCGTCGTCTAGCAAGAAGAGATAGGAACTTGGAAATTCTTGGACACACTCATGATAAGGTCCTAAGTGATGTAAGAGGAAGAGTTTCCACAAGAAGGCAATTGGCTAAATTTAGCAATCATCATGCTTATATCTCCTTAGTGGAACCCAAGAAAGTTTTTGAAGCCCTTGAAGATTCGGATTGGTTGGAAGCTATGCATGAAGAACTAAACAACTTCAAGCGCAAAAAAGTATGGACCTTAGTAGAAAAGCCAAAGGAGTGCCGCAATGTTATAGGCACTAAATGGATTTTCAAGAACAAGCAAGATGAGTTTGGAAATGTTGCGAGGAACAAGGCAGGATTGGTAGCTCAAGGTTTCTCTCAAATTGAAGGAATTGACTTTGGAGAAACTTATGCTCTTGTGGCTCGCCTTGAGTCCATCCGTATCCTTCTTGCTTATGCATCGCATCATAACTTTAAGTTACAACAAATGGATGTGAAAAGTGCATTTCTTAATGGTCCTTTGCATGAAGAGGTTTATGTTAAGCAACCCCCAGGGTTTGAGGATCTCGACTTTCCTAACCATGTCTATAAGCTTGATAAAGCACTTTATGGTCTCAAACAAGCTCCTAGAGCTTGGTATGAGCACCTTAAAGAATTGTTGATAGACCGTGGGTTTGATGTTGGGCTAATCGATCCCACTCTTTTTACTAAGAGGGTCAATGGGGAGCTTTTTGTTTACCAATTATATGTTGATGATATTATCTTTGGCTCTTCTAACAAAGATTTCAATGATGAATTTTCAAAGCTTATGACCGATAGGTTTGAGATGTCTATGATGGGAGAGATGAGGTTCTTTCTTGGTTTTGAGATCAAGAAATTGAGAGAAGGGACTTTCATAAATCAAGCAAAATATCTCCAAGACATGCTCCTCAAGAGGTTCAAGATGACCGAGATGAAGGGTGTAGCCACTCCTATGGTTACTAAATGTCATCTTGCACTTGATCCCTATGGTAAAGAGGTGGATCAAAAGGTATATCACTCCATGATTGGATCCTTGCTTTACCTTTGTGCATCTAGACCGGACATAGTGTTGAGTGTTGGTGTGTGTGCAAGGTATCAAGCTTCTCCTAAGGAGAGTCACATGATGGCTCTCAAAAGAATCTTTCGATATTTAGTTGATACCCCAAGATATGGTCTTTGGTATCCTAAAGGCTCAAGTTTCTTTCTCAATGGATATACCGGATTGGGCGGGAGACAAGGATGATAGGAAATCAACCTCCGGGGCTTGCCAATTCCTTGGTAGGTCCTTGGTGTGTTGGTCTTCTAAGAAGCAAAATTGTACATCTCTCTCCACCGTCGAAGCCGAATATGTTGCCGCCGCTAGTGGATGCACTCAATTGTTATGGATGAGGCGAACTTTAAAGGAATACGGTGTCACTTGTGACAAAGTGCCTCTTTTATGTGACAATGAAAGTGCTATCAAGATTGCTTATAATTCGGTGCAACATTCAAGAACAAAGCATATTGAGATCTAGAATCATTTATTAGGGATCATGTTGCCCGTGGTGATATTGAGCTATGCTATGTTCCTACCAAAGATCAACTTGCCGATATATTCACGAAGCCTCTTGATGAAGCAAGGTTTTGCTATTTGAGGAATGAGCTAAATATCATTGATTCAAGGAGTATAGCTTGACCATCTTGCAAACACACCTTTGTCTCAAAACTTTATTTGGTTTAGATGTGGGCATGGAAATAGGGGGAGTGCGGTTTAAACTATTGAGCTATCCCTCCCCCCATGATGCCGACATTAAGAAATCATTCTTGTTATATCATATGTTGATATGTGAGCTTCAATGATGATTAGTGGTTTTGGGCCCAAGATATATCTTCGCGGTGCCATGCCATACCACTCATATATGGTGGCCTAGGCCACAACACTCTTCTTTGTGAAGAGTTGAGGTTATTTGGATCTTAAATGCCTTTTATTTGACACCTTCTTGTTCTTATGGGAAATCACTCTAGTTTGGCCTTATTTTCTCGTATCTTGCAAACTTGAGTGATCATGTACCATTAACAGTTCGATCGTTCTAAACCCAAGCCTACACTCATCTATAAGCCATTTCCATCTTGCTCCTATGTCATGTTTTGGTAAAAACTTGGAGTTTGAGGAGTTTCGGTCGGATGATCTCGGTTGTCCCATCTTATTGGTCAATTTGCATCTTATATGTGACGTGATATCTTATTGCATCACATATGGGCTTAAGAAAATAACCAACTAAAGATAGGCAGGATTTCCAGAATTCTGGATTTTTCCAGAAAACCGGATAATCCGGCCCGTTGGCACCCCGGAAAATCCGGCCCGGCCAGATTATCCACCCTAACATAGGGCCGGAATATCCGGCCTGGGCAGGATGCGGGGATTTGAGGAGGGGCCGCGGAGAGGACGGTTGCCAATGCAACCAGTCTCCCCCACGCGCCATCTCTCTCCTCCAAAGCCACCGGACTTCCTCCTTCTCACCGGAGCCGCCCCGTCCGCTCCCTCTCGGAGTTTTTGGGTGGATCGGGTGCTCCTCCTCCATAGCTTTCATCCCCTCCAAGCGGCTCCTCCAATGGAAGAGGGTATGGCTCACAATCCCTAACCCTATGTGTTGTGATTTATATGTGCTATTTTCTTGATGGAGATGTTGTCTAGTTGTTCCAAATCATGTGTAGTATACTCCATTTGCATGCTACGAGGCCGATCTGGTTCTAGACAAGTTTTTTCTTGAGATTTCTGCAGATTCGCATGGCCGGATTATCCGGCCCCCGCGATGGCCAGATTATCCGGCCCGGCCGGATTATCCGCCCCTCGGGGACCCCGGATTATCCGGCCTGGAGCTATGTTGCTGTTGCAGTTTTGATTCAATCTATCATGTCTAAACTTTTACCGACTCATAGTATGTTTCTAGAGTACACTACTGTATCAATACATGACTTATGAGCATTATCTTCTCTTTGCTATCCATCTTTGTCTATCACAGGTAGTGGTACTCGGAGGCGCTCTAGGACTCAAAGGTCGAGTGATGAGTTTGCACAGTATGCTCCTCGTAAGTCCGCCACTCTGAGGCGGAAAGGCAAGGAAACTAGGGAGAACTACAAGTCTATGGATAGTATCTCTTATGCTGCTATCCAACAGAAGAACTGGTATGAAGACATTGAGAGGGATGTTGAAATTGAGGACAAGCGCTTCTGGTGCATGGAGCAGAGTTACATCTTCAAGGATATCTATGAACCTATGAAGAAGGTGAGACCTATGCAAGCAATTGATGTGGAGCTTCTAGCTGTGAACGATCACTTCGAGGATGCCATTTGGGTCACCGGAAGGATGGGTTTGCAGGAGCTTATGAAGGTACGGTGTGACTACAGTCCTGATTTGATAAAGCAATTCTTTGCTACTCTGGCATTCAAGAAGGATGAAGAGCGCACTATGCAGTGGATGACTGGCTCCTCTTCATGTGAGGCAACTTTACGCCGGTTTGCTTCGGTTCTTGGCCTTCCCGAGGCAGGTGGTCGCCGCCTCCATGGCCCTCAGAAGACTGATAAGAATGTGCTCTATAATCTATATGATGAGTCTGGAGCTATTGGGACTACCAGGGGGCTTCTACCTATCTATGGTCAACTTATCCGCTTCTTTAGAGCCACCATTGCTCAAAGTGGCGGGAACAATGATGCTCTCCATGGACCTCTAGTGGACCTTATGCATCTTGCCTATGACTGTGCTCAGGATGGTGATGAGGAGTCAGATTTCACTCTTGATATCATGGACTATATCTTTCATGAGATTCATGATGCCATGGTTTTCCGGACCACTATGCCTTATGCTCCATACATTCAGCTTCTCATCAACAACACTGCTGCACTTACTGAAGACTTGAGTCTATTGCCTACAGAGAGTCACACTTTCAAGAAAGCCTACAAGAAGAAGCCTGTTCACCGTGCTCCACCTGCTTCTGGCTCTTTATGGGAGATGCCCGCCCTAGTGGCTTTGCACCCGGTCGCCTTGTTGCTACCCCTGTGATTCAGAAGCATGTGAGGAAGCTCAGTTGGTTTCATCGCAATGTTCTATGTATGAACATTGAAATTCACAAGGAAAACTTTGAGGCTAGCCGTCAGCGCTCAGAGATTTAGCATAATCAGACGGTCATTCTTCACAGGCTCAGTGGTGAGCAAGGACCTCCGCCTCAGCCTCCAGTTCACCCAGCCTACAGTGGGTGGCACTCTTCCCAGGTTCCATGGACTAATCTTGAGCAGAGTACTCAGAGGGCCAGCATCGCTTGCGACTCTCCTCCAGCTGCTGACAGTGATGATGAGTATGTCTTCGAGACGGACTCCGAGTGATCTCCATGTGGCGCGTATGTAATATCCCAGGTATTGGGGTTACAAAAATATAGGAAACAGATGTGTGCATTGCATTCATGCATAGAAAAATCCGGGGAATTTTCACGCTTTAAAGTAAAACAGTCACAGTAACTGAAGTTTCACTTGACCTTGGTGGAATTGAAGTAGCTCATCAAGTCCAGCTATAAACCTCAATGTGACTTTGCTAAAACCTTGTTTTGGGTAGAGATAAGTTGATCTAAGGGGTTAGATCAAATGGAATTAAAATCAACACAAGAACTTATTAATCAAGGATCAACTACTTGATCTTATTAAAGATCACAACATGATATTCCTTGCCATAACATATGAACATATATTCAATTGTAAATCAAGTAACAATAAAATGAAGAAACCATTCTTCACTTATCTTTTCCATGTCCTAAGACTAATCTATGATCCTACCATGAAACCTCATGGTAGTCATTCCACTTCCACATTGGAATTATAACAAGGAGATCCACTCAAGAAGTATAAATTCCTCTCTATTACAAATAGTTTTACATCAAACCTAGAGAGGTGAGAGTCCTATTTTATTTAGGGAAGCAATGACAAACCTTGAGGCAAACCTTGGATATAAATATCCATATGATCACAACATCATCTTCAAGAGGAACCCTAGAGTATTATTCAAGTCCTTCCCAAATAAGAAAGACCATTCATACTAATTAAAGCTTTACCTATTTAAGAATAAAGGACAACATTTGAACTAAAGTATTAGGAGTTAAACCATTTCATCTTGGAGTGGTGAGATAGCCTATACCAAATGGAGTGTCGTCGTGGTGAACAGACAGGTGCCATAGGATGGCTTGAGTTGGGGCCGAATGGACGCTAGAGGATTCGGGGGAGGGTTTGTGATTAGATGGGATGAACTTCCGGATGGTTTCCTCAAGAACTTAGCCAAGGCTAGAGGTTGAAGAAGAAAGACACAAGGAAGAACTCGCTCTAGATCATCTTCTTTATTGATCTCCACAGGTTACAAGTTTGTGCTTACATTTCTCTCTCGTCGTCTCCGAGTGCGGGTGTACCTCTCCTTATATAGGGGAGGGGGTGGCTTACAGGGGAAGAAACCCTAATGGCATCTTTGACTAGACAAACTACTTTACAAAGTTACTTTAATCATAGATGACACCAGGGTCTTCTTTAATCAGGGAGGCTGACGACCTCCGGCTTCTTTCATCGTCATCCTCCTCTTTATCGTCAGGCCTTCGTTTAAAGCTTCTTTGCTTAGCTCATCTTTGTCCTCTAGCCCTGGAGAGAATCTTTGACCAGTTCTGCCGACATGCTCTTCTTTCCGGTATCCCGGTGTCTTCTTTACCTGGTTCCGGTATACCCTTCTTGGGGATACCGGCTTAGCTTTACTTAGCCAAACTCTTATCTTTGTGCTCCGGTATGAACATTAAACCGGTATCTTGATGGCTTAAACCATCCGGTTTGGCATGCCTTTGGCATGCCGGGGGTCATCCCCAACATTAGTCCCCGAAGCTGGTATAGTCTGGCGGATTCTATCCAACAGACCATGCCAGGTTCTCACGTCTTTGGATACCGGTTTAACCTATCCGGTGCTTAGCTCAGATCCGGCATCTTTGCCCGGACTCACGTTTTCTCTCTTTGCAAGGTATTTTCCGGTATCTTATCCTCCGGTATCTTTGTCATTAAACACCTCCTCGGGGAAGTCGAGAATTTCTCGGGCCCCGCGCCTGTCAGTGACATGCGCACCGTGACTGACGTGTCAGTGTCAGGGGTCACTTCCCTTCGGCTTCCGCGCGCGCATTAACTGCCTCACAGCGGATCCTAACCACCGTTCTGGATCCGTGTGCACCTCCCTGTGGCTTTCTGTTTTACGCGTGTATCGCTGTGCCACGCGGCGGCCCGTGGAGCGAACCGTCGCGGCCCGCGGACCGAACCGCCGCGGCCCGGCGGTTTTCGGCCCACCTCTCTCTCTTCCTTTATAAGGCGAAACCGCCCCTTCTTCTTCCTCTTCTCGCATTCCCCACTTCTTCGCGCACAGTGTCCTTTGCTCTCTGCGCCTCCGCCGCTTCGTTCGCCGCTCGAGCTCCGCCGCCCGGCGAATCTCCGCTACTGCTCCGCCGGACGTCGCCGAACTTCGCCGCGCGAAGAACCTCTGTGGTGCTCCTCTCGCGGTCGCGGCATTGGTGTTTCCTCAAGCTCTTCTCCGCCTCGCCGTCGACGGACCTCCTCGCCAACCGCAAGCTCGCCAATCCACCGGCGAGCCACTTCCTCTGCGACTCCGCCGCCTCAGGTTAGGCTCAATCTGCGTTTACCCCTCTTTTGCTTGCTTTCTAGATCTTGAGTTGGTAGTGTATTTACTTCTTCTTTTCTTTTGCTTTTTCTCTCTCTCGTAGATCTTCGCGCGGGGGTAAATCGTGGGATTCTTGTTTCTCCGCGTCAAATCTCATGTCTAGTGAGGAGTCTTCCTCTGCCTCTTCTTCTGCCTCTTCCTCCGATAGCCGGCATAGCCAATCCTCCGACGGATTAACCGCCGATCTTGTCCAGATGGACATCGATTCCGGTAGCGACCAAGAAACCGGTAGCTCTAGCCAAGCTTCCGGCGTAGATCCTGCCGGTATCACACGCGGGGCCTGGATGGGCTCCAACGTTAGCCAGTACGAAATTGACTGGCTTTACCGGTCCAGGAGGATTCCGGAAGGAGTATCCTGCCGGCTCCCTGGCGACGAGATTGAACCGGTGCTTGAACCCGGTGAACGCGTTGTTTTTCTCGCTCACTTCGAGCGCGGCTTCGGCCTTCCCGCCTCTCCTTTCTTCCGGAGTTTCCTTGATTTTTACCAACTCCAACCTCACCATCTTCCCGGCAACGCCGTTTTCTACCTCTCTTGCTATGCCACCTTTATGGAGGCTTATATCGGCATTCGTCCCACTCGCGAGACGTTTGCCCGTTTCTTTGCTCTTCGGATCAATTCCGTTCAGGGCAAGGAAATCCCTAAACCCAAACCCCCCGTACAATGCGGGTCTTGCATCATCGGCTCCCGCCAAGGGAGCCCTTTTTCAAGTTTTCCGGTCTCGAGTCATGCCGGCTATGGCAAGGGACCTTCTTCTACGTGAAGAACAACGGCGCCGCAGATCTCATCGATTTGCCGCCTTTTAATCCGGCGCCGCCCACGAGGGCCAACTGGAGCTACAATCCGAAGGACTCTCATATAGAGACCAACCGGATTATACGCTTCATGAAGCAGCTGATGAAGGACACTAACATCTGCTCCGATGATATTGTCCGCGCCTTCATCTCGCGCCGGGTGCTTCCTCTTAAGCGCCGCATGCATAAGATGAGCGAGATGTATGGTCCCGGTGATCCTACCAAGATCACCGGACTTCCTCTCAGCAAGAAGGACATTGTCCTCAAGGCTAGGCAGATCTGCCAGACTGCCATGCCGGATGATTGGGAATGGGGCCTCCGGCCCCTCAGTTCCACTAACCCTCCGACCCAAGAAGTAAGAAATTACGCAACTCGGGTCGGTTTACCGGTAACTTTTATACTGTGACTAACCCTTTTTTCTTTTGTTTTCAGGCCAAGGACCGCTTCCCCCGCATTGACTCAGACCGGCGAGGCCCTTGCCGGAAGCGTGCTCTGGACAAGTTCGACCCGGACCCCTTCATTCATTGGCAGGATCTGAAGATGGGCCGGACTCCAGCCTCGCGCCTCGGCAAATCTCCACCGGAACCATCCGGTTCGTCCGACGACCTGACCTTGCTTGAGGTAGCTCTTCTTTTTGATCTCTCATATTCTTCTGTTATTGTTCCTCTGTAGATGTTCCCTCAGCCAACATCAACCCACAGGTCCACGAGCATGTTCCTCCCCTGCAGGCCGAGGCAGGCCAAGAGTTTGTGGAGAAACTCATGGCCCAAGGCCAAAAGAACAAGGCTCCGGCCTCTGGCGCGGTTCGAGCCGGCCCCTGCATCCAAGCGCCTGGACTGAACCCTTTGCGGGAAGGTCGCAGGCGTGGGCGCTACAAGAGCAGGTAGATGCCGACCTCTTCTGGGTAAGGCCCCGTTCCTCTGCTTGTTTTGTTTTTACCAAGCTCTTTTCCGGTTGCTTCTTTCCAACCCTTTCTTTTTCTTTCTTTCAGCCCCGCGCTCAAGCTCGGCCCCAGGCCTGAGGGCTCTGCCGGATCCGCAAGGACCTCAACTCCTCCTCCTCACTCAAGCCCGGCACCATCGGGTGCCGGCAGTGCCTTTGCCTCCCCTCTAGGAGGCACTACAAGTTCGGCGCGCGGCCCCTACACCGCCAGATCACCGCGGAGAGGACCTTGTCTCCCTCCCAAGAACCAAGACACCGGCGCCGCAACATCGGCGCCGGAGAAGAAGCTGCCGGGCGGGCGGAACCTCTGGTTCCTCCCGTCCTAGAAAAGAAAAAGAAGAAGAAGACCAAGACGTCTTCCCCCTCCAGAGCCGCGCCGGAAGCTTCCGCGCCGGCAAGCTCCAACCCGGGTGACGCGCCTGCGCTCCCCCTTCTCCCAGGACCACGCCAACGCCACCGCCGGAATCTCCTCGCACCGAGCCAGCCGGTGCCACTCCAACGGCGCCACCGCCCAAGACCTTGATGCTTGTCAAGGCAACGGCCTCTAGCGCCTCTTCCGGCGGCCAGCAGCCCTTGGCGCTGCACGTCGCCCGCGCCGCTAGCGCTGCCGGCGAGAAGGCCACCGGCCTGCTTGGCCGGATCACCAAGTTCCAGCGCGAAGGCCGGGAGCTGGGGCACTTGCTGCCCTACGCGGAGAAGTGGAACGCCGCGGACATGTCCAAGGCGACCCGCGGCCTGGGCAAGGACCGGCTACCGGCGCCTGACCCTGTTGGTGCGCGGTGCTCAGAAGAGCACTTCATGCGGCTGCGTCGGGCCGTCAAGGAGCTGGACAGCGCGTGGTTTGATGCCACGAATAACATGATGGTAAGTCTCACAAAGCCTGTTCCATTTTTTGATTTATCTTGGTTCCTCTTCTTCTGGCTCTTTTCTATCTTTCCTTGAACTTTCAACTTTATGCCGGTTTCTCTTTTTTGCTGAATCTTGTCTATCCTCCCAGTCCCCGAGTTTCGTGTTGAGAGCGTAGCTCTTAGCGCGAAACTTAACTAGAAACGCGCGAGACCGGCATAGCCAGTCCCCGAGTTTCGGGTTAAGATCTTTGCTCTCAGCTAACATCATTTCTTTGAACAGAGCACGGCTGACGCTCGGAAGATCCTTTTTGAGGAGCTTCTTTGGGAGCACCGGGACCTCGCTGAGGCACACAGCAAGTGCCAAGGTAAATCTCTGCGCCTCCGGCATCTTTTTACCGGAAAGCTTTCTTTCTCTCAATTCTTAACACTTATGATTTTCTGTTTCAACAGCCATCCCGGAAGCTTCTATTGAGGCCCTCAGGACGCAGCTTGCCGCCGCCCAAGGTACAGCTTCCTGTTTTCCAGTTAACTTGCTTTCTCTACATTGTATCAGTACAACTTTGCTAACACTCTCTTTCCGGGTTCCAGAGGAGAAGGACCAACTTATCCGGCAGCATCAGGAGGATCTGAGCGCCCAGAAAGCCAGCTACAAGGAGCTCAAGGACCAGCTTATCCAGCTTGGTCTTGACCATGCCAAGGCGCTGAAGGCTGCTGAATCCGCTGCGGAGGCCAAGCTGCATGAGGCGCTGGAGGATGCTGGCAATGCCAACGTGGTGTTGCAGGCTGAGCTGGAAGAGGCCGCCAAGGCGCGGAAGGCAGCCGAGGACAAGGCCGCGCGGCTGGAGGCGGAACAGAAGGAGTATGACCTTCTGGTTACGCAGACTGACGCGCTTGCCCTCCGTAAGTTTCTCTTTTTTCCTTTCCGGTTCCTGCTTATAAGCTTATCTGTTCCGGTAGCATGTGCTTAGCTTCTTTTCTTTGTCTTGCAGGGCTCTTCCCGGACTCCCAGGCGTTTGCTGCAAAGAAGGTTGGAGAGCGCCGGGTGCTACAGGCATACAAGAACCTGGGTGCGCCCTGGGACCCCTATGACCACCTGGTTGCGCTGAACGCGCGGGTCTCCCACATGCGCTGCGTGGATCGGAACCTCTCTGACATTCCGCAGGTGGCCACCCAGCTCTACAGGACTCTCTGGCCTGGAGAAGAAGTGCCAGACAGCTTCTCCCTCATCAGCGACCGCCTGAAGGGTGCCGGCCGAAGGATCCGGGAGTGGCAGTGCTCTGCTGCCCGTGCCGGAGCAGACTCAGCGCTTCGCGTTGCCTGCTCCTGGTACCCGGAGCTGGACCTGGACGCCTTCACCGGCGTGCGCGAAGGGGCTGAAACCGACCTGGACCCGGTCCTCACCGCTAAGCGGAAGGATCGAGCGTACCACATCGCGGAGTACGCTGAAATGCGCACCTTCATCCCCCCTCCTGCAGACGTCAAGGACTATCTGAGCGACGAGGAGGAAGGTGAAGACGCTGATGAGGCCGGAGCCGGTGACGCGCCTCCAGAGGGTTCTGATGCCAATGATGCTCCTCCCGAAGCCCCTGTTGCCTGAATGTTGCCTATTATCTGATTGCCTGTGATATGCTTGCCCTGTTCAACTTGGAAACATTGCCCGTTAAATTCTACCCCGGTATGCCGGGGTTTATGATGTAAGATAATACTTAACCTCTATTTTGGTTGTGGTACAACAGTTTATGCCGGTACGCTATACCGGTAGTTAATTAAGTTATGTTTGCCTTAGCACATTTGCTTGTTGATTTGCTTTTTCTTGCACTGCAATGATTCCGAAATTGTTTCCGCATCCAATTTGATGCATACTTGGCTCTTTTGCTTTGGCTCTGCCTACCTTCTCTGGGCGTTTTTGGCGTATGAGCACAAAGTTCTTTTACCAAGCAAGCACTTTCTTGAACTTAGAAATAACTCGAAATTTTTGCAAAAAACCGGTATAACCGGGGTTAGTTAGATTTTTCCGGATTGTTCTTTCCCGCTCCCCCTCTTCGCAGTTCATGTGCTTATCCCCTACCGGTTTATCTTGCTTGCCATGAAGCCGAGTTACGGACAACAGCAGAGTCGAAGACTCCGGTAGGGTCTAGCACACTACTAAACCGGAAAGAAAAAACGTTCAATAAGCAACCGGTAAACTGAAAAAATAAACATGTTGCATACAACTTTAGCAAGGATAGTCCCCGAGACTCATTCGAGGTTCCGACATCTTTTATTCATAGCAAATAAGGTACAAAAAGGAACTTCTTACACCACAACTTCAAGAGTAGAATGGACGCAACAGAGCTACATTCCACGGACGCTTGGTCTCCTCTCCGGACCTGTCCGCCTTTCCTTTCTTCCATTCCTGTGCATCAATTAGGTAATAGGCATCATTGTGGAGAGCCTTGCTCACAATGAAAGGTCCTTCCCATGGGGGGAAAGCTTGTGCCGGCCTTCAGTGCGCTGCACTAGGCGTAGCACTAGGTCTCCTTCCCGGAATACCCTCGGGTTAACCTTCCGGCTGTGATAGCGTCTGAGGTTTTGCTGGTAAATGGCTGTTCTTGCCAAAGCTAATTCTCTTGCTTCTTCTAGCAAGTCCACATCGTTTTCTCGGGCCTCCTTTACCTCTTCTTCGGTATAGAGTTGCACCCTTGGTGAATCATGGAGAATATCGGTTGGTATGACCGCTTCTGCTCCATAAACCATAAAGAATGGAGTGTATCCGGTAGACCGGTTTGGAGTTGTTCTTATACTCCACAGCACGGATGGTAGCTCATCGAGCCAACACCCCGGCGATTTTTCCACCGCATCAATGAGTCTTGGTTTGATACCGGAAAGTACCAAAGCGTTTGTTCTTTCAACTTGGCCATTGCCTTGTGGGTGTGCCACTGAGCACAAATCCAACCGGATGTTGTTGTCCTCACAAAATCTTTTGAACTCACCTTGAGCAAAGTTTGTGCCATTGTCAGTGATAATGCTATGTGGGTAGCCATACCGCAAAATTACATCTTTTAAGAACTTCACCGCTGTGCGCCCATCACATTTTGCAATGGGTTTCACCTCTAGCCACTTGGTGAATTTATCCACCATAACCAAGATGTGGGTCATGTTTCCCCTTGCGGTTTTGAATGGGCCAACCATGTCTAGGCACCAAACGGCAAACGGCCAAGTTAGCGGTATGGTCTTTAAACCGGACGCTGGGGTATGGTTTTGCTTGGCGTACCTCTGGCACCCATTGCATTTTCTTACCAGATCCTCCGCATTTTCCAAAGCCATTGGCCAATAGAACCCATGCCGGAACACTTTTGCCACTAGCGCCCTTGACGAAGCGTGATGCCCACATTCTCCTCGGTGAATTTCCTTGAGCATTTCTTTTCCCTCTTCCGGTTCCACACACCTTTGGAGGACACCGGTAACGCTTCTCTTGTACACCTCGCCATTGATGATGGTGTAAGCTTTGGACCTCCTCTGGATCCTTCTGGACTCATTTTCGTCAACCGGCAAGGTGCCGTTGATCAGGAATTCCTTAATAGGTTTAACCCATGAGGGTGCCTCCCGAACCAGGAACACCGGTACGTCTATGTTCATGTTATCCACCAGCATTGTTTCTTCAGGTATAGACACAGCAGTTCCCGAGCTTACCGGAACAGTCCCCGAGCTTACCGGAACAGTCCCCGGGTTTCCTTCGTCGATATCCATTGGTACAACATGTGATTCCGGTACAAAAATTGACTCCGACTCCGGACTCGGTTTGATCGATGGTACTCTTAAATGTGCCAAGGCTATTCCGGGAGGAATTTCATTTTCTGCACGCGGCACATGGTGAAACTCGCACCCTTCGAAGAATCCGGCAATCTTTTGCACGTGAAACCGGTACGAGGCCATGTTGGCATATTTTGCGTCCCAATCTCCGGAACATTGCTGTATCACAAGATCTGAATCTCCGTAGCAAATGATCCGGTGTGCACCGATTTCTTTTGCGACCTTAAGCCCATGGATCAAAGCCTCGTATTCAGCGACATTGTTTGATGCCCTGAAATGTACTTGTAAAACATACCGGAGATGATCTCCTTTTGGTGAGGTGAGCACCACACCGGCACCTAGACCCTCTTTGAGTTTGGATCCGTCAAAGTGCATCTTCCAGTATTCTATCTTGTGTTCTGGCGGCTTGTATTGCATCTCCGCCCAATCAACCAAGAAATCAGCTAAAGCTTGTGATTTTATGGCATCTCTTTTTCATAGACCGGCACATATGGTGATATCTGAATCGCCCATTTTGCAATCCTGCCGCTAGCATCTTTGTTGCACATGATATCGGAGATGGGTGCCTCGCTCACCACCTTCATGGGGTGCTCCTCAAAGTAGTGCTTGAGCTTCGTGGCAGCCATGAACACGCCATAAGTCATTTTCTGGAAGTGTGGGTAGTTTTGCTTTGAGAGGGAGAGCACCTCGCTCAGGTAGTATACCGGCCTCTGGATGGTTTTTCCTTCCTCTTCTCTTTCTACTACCACAACAACACTCACAACCCGGTTAGTTGCTGCTATGTATAACAACATGGGCTCTCTTTCCAGTGGCGAAGCCAGTATTGGAGCGGTGGCTAGCATTGTTTTCAGCTCTTTAAACGCCGCGTCTGCCTGAGGGGTCCAGACGAAAGTATCCGATTTTTTCATCAGAGCGTAGAGCGGCAAAGCCTTTTCTCCTAGCCTGCTTATGAACCGGCTTAGCGATGCCAAGCTTCCGGAAACTTTTGCACATCTTTTAGTTCCCGTGGAACAGTCATTCTTTCTATCGCCCTGATTTTTACCGGATTCACCTCAATGCCCCGGCTTGACACGAGAAAACCGAGCAGCTTACCGGCAGGGACACCGAAGGTGCATTTTGCCGGATTAAGTTTCATCCGGAACCTTCTTAGGTTATCAAATGTTTGCCGAATGTCATCGATTAAGGTATTTTTTACCTTAGTTTTTATCACAATGTCGTCCACATAGACTTGCACATTCTTTCCAATTTGATCAAACAAGCATTTTTGCATACAGCGCTGGTACGTTGCACCAGCGTTGCGCAAACCAAAAGGCATAGTAACATAGCAATAAGCCCCGTGCGGGGTAATGAATGCAGTTTTTATTTGATCTTCTTTTTTCAAGGGGATTTGGTGGAAACCGGAATACGCATCCAGAAAAGACAACAACTCACACCCAGCAGTAGAATCAATCACTTGATCAATCCGGGGCAGAGGGAAAGGATCTCTTGGGCAAGCCTTGTTGAGGTTGGTATAGTCGATGCACATGCGCCATACCTTTGGAGCTTTTGCCTCCAGGTTCTCATCTTTTTTCTTTTCGACCATTACCGGATTGGCCAGCCACTCAGTGTGCGTGACTTCCACAATGAATCCGGCAACCAGCAGTTTTGTCACTTCTTCTCCAATAATCTTCCTCCTATCTTCAGCGAACCGGCGCAAAGGTTGTCGCACCGGCTTGGCATCCTTCCGGACGTTTAGAGAGTGCTCAGCCAGCTCCCTCGGAACACCCACCAAGTCATCAGTAGACCAGGCAAAGATATTCCGATTCTCACGGAGGAAGCTGACGAGCGCGCTTTCCTATGCTTGATCGAGGCCGACACCGATACGAACGGTGCGCTCTGGGTAAGCCGGATCCAGCACAATGTCTTTTGTTTCGTTCGTCGCCTTGAATGCCGGTGAGCCCAAGTTTCCACTCATTGCCGCTAAACTCAACTGTGAGGACTGAGCCAGCGCAACCGCAGTTTGCATCCTTCTTTTTTCCTCTGCGATCACCAGCGATTCCGCTAAGTTTGATCCGGCAGATGCTGTTTCCAGTGAGACTTTATAGTTTCCCACCACAGTTAAGGGTCCACGAGGTGCTGGCATCTTCATCTTGAGGTAAGCTGTGTGGGTCGAGGCCATGAAAGCTGCCAATGCTGGTCTTCCCAACAGTGCATGGTACGGGCTATCTAGGTCCACCACCTCGAACTCAATGTTTTCAACCCGGCAATTGTCACGTCCTCCAAACGATACGTCCACCCGAACTTTTCCTACCGGTGCGCAAGACAAACCCGGAACGATTCCGTGGAACGTTGTACGAGTTGGCTGAAGCATGTTTTCTGTTATGCCCAGCGTATGCATGGTGTGCCGGTACATTATGTTTATGCTGCTCCCATTGTCTATCAACACTTTGCTGAATTTGACGCGAGTCGTTGGCCCTTTCATGATTGGGTCCACCACGAGAGCGTAACCTCCCGGTTCGGCATGATTTTGTGGTGATCCTTGAACGACCAGGTGATTTCCTGATCTGACCACAGCATGTACCTGGGAACCGCCGGCATCACGGCGTTTACTTCCATGGATCGGCGATGCACACTTTGCCTGTCTCTCAGTGACAAAGACAACACAGCACAAATGTGGGTCCTCGTAAACATTCCGGCCCAAAGGTGCCGGTGGAGGTGGTTGGCCGTGGTCCTCTCCCACCTGATTGACTTGCTGGTACTGCTGCCTGTTTGGCTGAGGCTGTACCGGTAAAGCATTCGCTCCAGTAAGTGGTGGTGGTGGTGGTAGTTGTTGCCGGCGCAGCATATCTTGTGACGGTGGCAACATTGTGGAGCACCCTTGTGCTTGCGCATCCTTCACTGCTCCCTTTTGCATCAAGTACTTGGTCCAAGAACAATCCTTCGTCAGGTGGTTTGACGGGTGAGCCGGATTCGGCGTGTGCCACCGGCAAGGTTGATCCATGGCGGCTTCCATGGTGTATTTATTGGGTTCTTGCCAATTCTTTTTCTGGCCCCAGGGTTTCTTTTCGACCCATTGCCTCTTAGGACCCGCCCATGGCTGCGATCCGGTTTTCTGCCTCTGGCTGCCACTGGCATCAGAGTTTTCTTGCACAGCAACTTGCTGCGGAGCGTACCTTCGATCCGGGAAATCTTCCTTCTTTTGTTGTTCCGGTTGTCCCGGTATTGTTCCTGGCGCTGCTGAGGCGGGTTTGACTGTTCCGGCTCAGCTTGCACCGCCGGTTGCATTGGGTCTCCCAACGCATAGTTATCCGCCACACGTATCATCTCCGCCAAAGTTGTTGGCATGTTTCGCTGCAGCTTTTGCCACAAAGGCGAACCTCGCCGGCATCCCTGGCTAAACCAAGCAATGGCTTGCGCTTCTATCACTCCTTCACAAGAGTTTCTAGTGGAGTTCCACCGGGTCAGGTAATCCCGGTCTGTTTCTGCGGGCGCTGCACGCACAAAGCGAGCTGCTGAGGCCTGTTGGGCCTTCGGTAGGTGCTACTGAAGTTACTCACAAAGGCTTCCTCAAAGTCCAACCAGCCATTTACGCTTCCTGCCGGCAAGTTGTTCAACCAGATTCTTGCCGGTCCCACTAGAAACGTTGGCACAATTCTCACGGCCCAACGCCGGTTTCCTCCTCCGGCTACACATCCTCCGCCGCCAGCGACGTATACCGCGGTCACATAATCCGCGAGCCAATCTTCCGGCTTAGTGGTGCCATCATAAGTTTTGGTGTCACGGGGCAATTGGAAGTTGCGAACCGGTGGTTGCTCTTTCATGATCCTTGGGCCAAAACACTTTGGACCCGGAGGACCCTCTGCCTCTATCATTTCAGACAGGTACACTCTATCCAGACGGTGCCTCGCATCCCGTTCTGGCAGGTGTCTTTCTCCCACGCGCTCTCCCAAAGGATTTCGGTAAGCGGTGAATCTTGTCGAGTCAGCTTCATCGTAGCGTTCCGGTACCGCAGCCCTTGCCTGCCGGTACCTTGGTGGAGGCATTTCCTCCTCATCATACGCTGCCCTTGCAGCTTGATAGTTTTGCCCGGTTTCATATCTACCGGCATGATTGTTTCCGGCATAGCCTCCTTTGGCGTAGCCTCGATCTGCCCCTTGGCTTTTTCTAGGCATCCTGTTGCTGCTTGTTGTTTTCCGGCAAGAACCGGATCGTACACAGTCATCTCATCTTTTTCTTTTCTCTTGTCCGGATGGGGGACGAAGCCTGCCCATGGGACTTGCTTCCGGCATTCTTTGTTGAACGCGCGGATTTTGAGGCCGCAGCCTTGTTCAGCTTAGCTAGCTGCTCAGCATTCTGCTGCTCGATAGTTTCCAGCAGCTCTCTGACACGCTCTTGCTGTTTTGCCAAAGCATCTCCGGAAAGCGATTCACATAGCTCTACTGCAGCTTTAGCAGCTTTTATAGTTTTATCCGGGCTACTGTACTTAGGTTTTTCCACAATGCTAATAGATGCAGAGGTACTTTTGCCGACAAGAACTTCCTTGCGCAAATCCTGATCTAGATTACGAGCTTTAAGCCGGTTTTCTGGTATCCTAGCAGCATGAGCGCTAACAGAAGCAAAGCCATGGGCAGCGTTGTACTCACGTAGGGTTAGGTTCAGCTCGCGGCGCCCGGACGATTTGGCGCCGTTCGCGAGCAGCTTCTGCGTTGTGCCTCCAGCTCCGAGCGGCCGGGTCGATGTTCTGCGCGATGGGCGTTGCCAGCACGTTCATCGCCGCTTGGAGTGGTGTTTCCGGTGGTGCGGAAGATGCTCCCGCAGCGCCAGCATCACGCTCCAGCGGTGGCTTGGCCGCACGGGTCGAAGCCGCACGACCAGCACCTTCATCCGCAGCCTCCTTGCCTGCACCAACCACGCCGGTCATCATTACCTCGACGCCGCCGGCGCGCGCGGCCACAGAGCCACCTTGGCGGGTCCGGTGCCACCAGCACCGGCGAGAGGCGCTGGCGCACGGGGACGGTGCCGAAGTAGACGCGGTGGCTGCCGAACTTGATGATGCGGCCGTTCTTGGGGAAGATGCCACCGTTGGCGAAGCAGCCCGCGTTGTCGTTGATGAAATCCATGGAGTAGAGGTGCTGAACGAGCGCAGACACTGTCCGCTCGCCGGCGAACTCGAGGATGCCCGCCGAATATGAACTCCGCAAGCGCCACTTCATGCCCCACGGTGGGCGCCAACTGTCGTCGTGGTGAAGAGACAGATGCCATAGGATGGCTTGAGTTGGGGCCGAATGGACGCTAGAGGATTCGGGGGAGGGTTTGTGATTAGATGGGATGAACTTCCGGATGGTTTCCTCAAGAACTTAGCCAAGGCTAGAGGTTGAAGAAGAAAGACACAAGGAAGAACTCGCTCTAGATCATCTTCTTTATTGATCTCCACAGGTTACAAGTTTGTGCTTACAGGATTTCTCTCTCTGCTCATCGCTCCCGAGTACGGGTGTACCCCCTCTCCTTATATAGGGGAGGGGGTGGCTTACAGGGGAAGAAACCCTAATGGCATCTTTGACTAGACAAACTACTTTACAAAGTTACTTTAATCATAGATGACACCGGGGTCTTCTTTAATCAGGGAGGCTGACGTCCTCCGGCTTCTTTCATCGTCATCCTCCTCTTTATCGTCAGGCCTTCGTTTAAAGCTTCTTTGCTTAGCTCATCTTTGTCCTCTAGCCCTGGAGAGTATCTTTGACCAGTTCTGCCGACATGCTCTTCTTTCCGGTATCCCGGTGTCTTCTTTACCTGGTTCCGGTATACCCCTCTTGGGGATACCGGCTTAGCTTTACTTAGCCAAACTCTTATCTTTGTGCTCCGGTATGAACATTAAACCGGTATCTTGGAGTTAAACCATCCATTTGGGATGTGGTGAGATAGCCATACCAAATGGAGTAAGATCATATCCATGAATTGACGAAGTAAAGTAGTAACTAATCCAACTAAGCATCTAGGTGGAGACTTAACCCTTTACTATCTAATGAGATCTTATGAGCACACCATAAACCCTAGAATAATCCATTCCTATATAAGAGAGCTCAAGATAAGGTGTTACACTCAAGTTAGTGAGGCAACACTTGGATTTGAGGGGAGGAACTATCCATATACCCAGATAAGTATCAACATTGCTTAAGTCAAACCCTAACAGAATATCTCAGACATTTTCCTGGGATATAAAACTATTGAGACAACCATGACCATGTCCATCCTAGAAACTAAAATAGAAGTGCTATACCTTAATTGATCAAGACAATGCTTGATCATGGAAGTGAGAACCCCATTTAATGAGAGATCCTTAGGAAGCCAAACCTTGATCATTATAAATTGAGTAATGAACATAAACCCTAAGAACTGGAGGTAAAGATATTAAGAACAAGTTGATCATATAAAATATATGAACATGCTTTGGAGATATGTGAGGATAAGTTAAACCCTAATAGGATAAGTAGAATCTTACCACATCTATATTTCATTCATTCATCAATTAAAGAACCTAAGGAAACCCGAGTGTCAAACTCTATACCTTGTATGGTGAGAAACCATCCATCCATATGACCAAAGTTAACTATAAAAAGAACTATAACAACTTTAGTTACTTTAACAATAGATTAAGGATATAATAGAAATCTATTGGTATAAGATAAAAACAATTCTCAAGTCCTTAGTAATTAAAGGAGAACAGAAACAATTAAGCAAGTAACCATATTACCTTGGTTAGGGGAGATTAAACCCTAGCAAATGCAATGTGATGTCATCTCAACTCTACAAATTAGAATTATACCTCAACCCTAGTTTATGTATCACTATGGTGATCATAATATGAAACCAGGCCATAATTGAGATCCAAACCAATTGCCATTAGGTGAATATGATGAGAACCCTAGAATTGCTCACTAGTTAAAGCTTATGCTTAAATATGGAACTTAAGAATAATCTAGTGCTAAACTCTATAATTAGATCCATAGGTGGTGATCAACCACTTATCATTATAACCAAGACCCAACCTTGAGGAGAGTAATATCTACTCTAGATAATTCAAAGTGTTAATAGATCATAACACAAATGCTAATTTAATATGGGTTATCATCAAACCTTCAAAATTATAATGAAATGTTGCTCACATGAAATAACATACAAGTGATTAATCTCTCAAATAGGAACTAAGAAATAATCACAATTTCAGAAATATCTGGAGAAGAAGGTATCAACTCTTATGTTTCTAAATTGAATGGAATTAATAACAAAAAGGAAATTTAAGTGAAAATATCAATTCATGTTTAATTGCTATTTTGAGTAAAGTTCACAAATATACAAATAATCTAATATAAAATATGAATTCAAATAAAATAGTAATACAATAGTCAGTATACCAAATCTTGATTGAATCAACATAATAGAAACATTTGCAAACAGTATTGAATTCAAATATGAATTCAAATAGGAAGTATAAAACAGAAAATAAAAACAAAAAAAGGAAAAGAAGAGAAAAACCTACCTGGACTTACCTGGCCGAGCAGCCCACGGTGCAGCCCAACCACTGGCCCAAGCAGGCCCAACGACCCCAGCCAAAGCCATTGTCTTCTTCTCCCTCTCGCATGAACGCCACCGAGACAACGTGCAGGACTTCGCCGGCCACCTCACCGTCGATGATAGGAACGAGCGCGGACGCCAGTGACCAAGCCAGAGGCGTCCATAATCTCCTTCGCGTCCAGCTTATCCGAACTCGCCAAGATTCGCGCCCAAATCCTGTGCCGACATCACCGTGGCATCGTGACCGCTGTCGCCGGCGAGGAAGCGTTGGAGACCACCTCCAGGGCTATAAAACCGTCTGAAGCATCGTCATGCACCTCTTGTTCATCTCCTCCATCCCAATTTCTCTCGCTTGCTCTCCAACTCTCACCAACATCAACTACTGGCCGCCGGAGCCGTGGAAGAAGACGAGGATTGGAGCCTCCCCAGACTCTGGCAAGTGGCCTCGGTGATGCGCCATGTCGAGTAGAGCATCCAGACGGAAGGAATCGTCCAGGGGAGCGTTGGATAAAGTTAATTCGATGTTTCCCTTTCGCTCGCTCGCCGGCAGTTGTAATAACCCAGAACATAGGAACAACGAAGGGTAGATTTAGAAATGGGATGTGCATTTCATCGCAAAATGGGGGAAATTTTCGCGCCTTATTGCAACTAAACCTAAGAGGGATCGAGGTTCTCTCTCATTTTGCACTTAGGGTTAGGCAATGTGAGTTAGGGAAATTTCGACATGATCTCTTTTGTATCTTGTTGATTTGGGAAATTGATTTCATTTGACAAGTGTTAATACATTTAACAATAAACATTGAACAATATAAAAATGGAATTCAGAATTTAAACACAACCTATGAAATCAAACAACTTTAAATTTCAAAGTGAATAATAAATACAATATTTATTCCAGAATATAAATATTACATAAAGCAAAAGCTCATAAACAAAAACTTGGGCTTTATTGATATCACAACACAGATTACAAAGTCTTTACAATATTCTTGATACAAGAATTAATGAATAATAAACAGAAATAAAAATAAAGATTACAATATTGTTCCTAAACTAAAACCTAGACTAAATGACTTGGAGAATATCTTCTGGTCATGTCCATCTTCAAAACCTGCAAAACAAAGAACCAACACTAGCCAGAATGTTAGTGTTAGCCAAAGATTCAGTTTGGACAGTTAGCAAAATAACACAAGATTCAGTTTGGACAGTGCAAACTGTCACATCACACTTGTGCTTGTCCAAAACAATGGACAGCACAAGATAAGGGCAGCAGCAGACCAAACCTGAGCACCACCAGGGGGCTCAAGTTTCAGCATATGAGAGCACACAGCTCAAGTGTGCTGGGCAGCAACAGCAAGGCCATGCATCAGCTTAGTCATCAAAGCAAGCCAGGCTTGTGTGTCAATGCAAGGATAGAAGCAGGGTTCATATAAAAGGGACACAAACCCTAGAAATCATAACCAGTCGACCATATAAAGATTCACCAGGTAAGGGTGAAGCAAGAACAAGCATAGTTCATCCAGTTCTTGAGCAAGAACAGAACCAACACACACAACCAATCAACCACCAGAAATCATGGTGACCTGAGAAGATCATCCAAGACCTGGAGGTGAAGGGCTGTGACACAAACCCAAGTCTGCATCAACAAAGCATTTCTTTCTAGGAGCTGGAACAAGGTATACCTAGTTCCTGGAAAAGATCCAATGGATCTAATCCATCATATGCATGAACTAAGCATGGGATGAGCAGATGCTCATATGGGTAGATCATCACTTGGTTTTCACCAAGGATCCACTGCCAGTCAAAAGCCACTAAAATAGAAAGCATCCAGATACAGATCTTGTGCACAGAAGCTAGAAATCATGCACAGATGCACACACTAGCAAGATCTCATGCACAGATAGCACCAGTAGATGGCCAAGATTAGCAGCTAAGACTACACAGTAAGTCCTAAGCATACAACCATCAGAAACCATAGATTTCTTCACAGGCAAGCATATTGGCATTCATATTTACTATGATCCCCAAATATGCAAGCAAAGATGAGTAGCCAACAAGATCCAACCAACTATGTGAGCAACCAGTCAGTAGCAAGGCTACTGAGGTCACATCACACTTAGCACCAATTAAGAGAAAGCCAAATAGATCACATCACTATCCAGAAATGGATTCAGACTCTAATTGCTTGTAAAAGAATCATGAACAGCAAATTCATATACAAGCAAGTCATTTAAATCATCACTGCATAAGCAGTTCATCATAATTTAAGTAATACAAGCATGAATTTATCACAGATCCATGCTAAGCATTGACAGCAGCATACTGTTAAGAAACACAGTTTAATCCATAGCCACTAGAGCAAGCCTAGATAGCTAAGATGAGCAACAGCACAAGTAAGCAACAGCACAGTGATGCTTGAGCATCAGCATCACCAGGATAACTGAATCATTTAGACACAGTATTAACCAGTAAGCTATCACTGATAATTGAATTGATCCAATGGGTCAATTATAGCAAGCCAAGCTACACAGGTAAGTTAGCCAACAAGCAAGGAATGATCCAATGGATCATTGGTTTGCAGAGGTAGCACTGAAGCATATCACAGGCACCACTGGCACACACACAAGTGTCACAGATGCATCACAAGTACACCTAGACAAGCAAGCATGATAGACCAGTAAGCATAAGCAAGTCATAACCAAGCATAGCATGGCATAGTTAGCTCTTGAGCAAGTACAACAGAGCATGGCAAGTGTAGAGCATGCTAGGAGCAGCAGAGAAGTAAGCACAGCATGAACAGCAAGCAAAGCAGCATGTGCCAGTACCAGTAAATGGTAATTGGGCCATGAACTTGCAATTAACAGAAGCACAGGCAAATTGCATAGGAATAGCATGGCTCTGTGTGATCACAGGATCACCAGAGAGCAGCAGAGCATGAGGAGGAAGAAGAACAGTAACGAGGGGAGGCGCACAGAAGAGAAGAGGAGATGCAACACTTACTTGCGCCTGGAAGCAGAGGCTAGGGCATGGCGAGGCAGTGCTCGCGCGGCCCTAACAGATGCAAGTCCAGGGTAGGCGCCGACGTTACGCCGGTGAACCCAGACACGAAACCGCACCACCGTAGCAAGCACCTGAGGCGACGACACGAGTACTGCAAGCAGCACCCGCGCCAGGTCAACCCCAGGCGCGTACCCATCGTCGGCGAGGATAAGATCTCGCCGGAGTTCGTCGGGCGATTCTCCACGAGATCCAGATCGGAGGCGATTCGCCAGGAGAGAACGAGAAGGGAAAACTGCGCGGACAGATCGATAGATCGCACGCGGCGGTTCAGATCGGTAGGTGGCTACGACGGAGGAGCACGGCGATGGCCGGAGCGAGGCGGCGGCCATGGCGGCGACGCCATCGCCACGGGAGTCGCCAGAGGTTAGGGTTAGGCCGAGTGAGTGAGAGCGAGGTGGGCCGCTTCGGCGCCACTGAACCCAAAAGGGGATCAGCCTTATTGGGCCGTCCCTGGGTTTAAGTTATTGGGCTGGGCCCAATATGGGTCCAGGGGGTATTTTGGTCTTTTTACATTTAATAAAAGACCAAAACTTTACCAAATTTTAATAAATCATAAACAACTCTAAAAATCCAATAAAAATTGGATTTATGAATGAAAAATAAATCTTAACAAGAATAAAATATGAAATGGAATTTATGAAACAAATTCAAAATTATGAATTTTCAGAATTTAAATAATAACTTGGAATTTAAAATTATTATTTCCTTGTATTTAAAATTCAAGGAAAAATCTCAAATAAGTTAAAATACTTATTTTCAAACATTTCAAAATAAAATTCTACTATTCCAAGTCATTTCTTTTGAAAAAGGGTATTTTTCCCAGAAAAATACTATACTCCTTTTTATTCCAAAAACTATAGAGGTCACTCTATAATTTCAAATTATTTTTGGAATGACTAAGGTAATCATCAAGTAAAATAATTTTACTTTGAATTGTTGTACTTTGTGTGAATTACAATGATTAATACTTTTAAATCAATTGTAAATTACCGTCAAAGACATAAATCTTAAATACAACCCTAAATTGTAATAACTCATTGGGGTAAAGGGATTCAACATAAAATAATACATCCATGATTGCATTATTTGGATTTTATAACATTGTCCTTACCGGACAATGATGCTTCTTACAGAACCCGAGGTCCAGGTTCCATCAACTGCATTGAACTGCACTATCTCGCAGTCCACATGCAAGTTCACCCTTGCTCATGTCAACTTGATTATTTTCAACTACTTTAATGCAAAGCTATATACTTATCATTCCTGCATCACAAATAAAATGTTACTTTCCAACTATGAATATGACTATGTGGCTGGCAATGGAACCATGGTATGTGTTGATATGGTGGAGGTTCCATTGCAATGGGTTATATCACCTAGGATTAAATTACCAATGCCGTCCAGTGATTCTAGCGCCGTACAAATCACGTTGACCATGAGATCTATAATGGCTCTGGGGAAGCCAGCCGTATCTTTTCCCTTCTGCACGCCAACGGATTGGTAGAGCCGGCGGGGTGTTGGAGGCACTGCCGTAGGTTGGGATGGCCTTTAAATCCCCATCCATTAGTGATGATGGCTCTACGATCTATGAAGGATTGTCCAAAGTGCACCATGAGTAAAGCCGTATTATCGGGGGAAGTCTACTGGAGGTGTACGGGTGGACAAAAGGGTGGGTTTGCAGTCGCGGAGAAGGCGGTGTGGGCTTGGATCTTTATACCTGGCCTCACACCAAAGGAAGTGTGAACGGGGGCAAGTCCCTGCGGATGGCAAAAAGGGTGAGATCTCTTGTGGGAAAAGTAACGCACCTCTGCAGAGTGTATCAAATTGTGGCTGTCACTCCTTGTTCCGGGAAGGAACTGCGAACGGCAGGAAAGGAACTCCACGAAGTTCTAGTCAACCTGTGAAGACTGACGGGCATAGTTTTCATAATAAAAGCAACCTTTTGAAGAAATGATTTCAAAAAATGCATTGACCTGCGATTTCCTGATCAATGGTCGTAGCTAGTGCATCAAACACCTTTTTATTCTTTTAGAACTTGCTGAGTACCTCTGTACTCACTTTCTTTCGACACCCTTGCTAGACTGTGATCCGGAAGTGGAGGCCATCAATGATGGAGCACCAGAAGGAAGCTACGAGCTGGTCTACGAAGAACCTGATCTTACCGGCGGAGTGGAAGGCGTAGATTATGGAATAGTCTACGGACCAGATGACACGGAGGTGGAGGAGTAGTGACATACCCTAGCATCATAGAGCCGAGCAGCGTAGAACTTACCTAAATAAGTTGTTGAGCTCTTTCATCTTTAGTATGAGTTGTAATTGTACTTTAGTAGTATCTTAGGGTGTTCTCATAGGACCTGTGAGAATACCAACTTGTTAAGACAATGTTTGTAATAAAGTATGGAGTGTTATGACCTGCAATGTTTCTGTTGTACCACTCTGAGGGATATGGCAACTTGTGAAGAAGTCCCTTCACAAAGATCATATCAACGACTTGTATACTACATTGGTATTGCATGTGTTCATCTTCATCAGACTTAGATAATCAAGTAGGGTTCACCAAGTGTAAACCCTAGATCCTATTACCAAAACAATCATCCTTAACTATCCATGATTAGCATCACACCAATGTGATGAACCTCAGGAGCAACTATGCCAAACCTTGAGCATTACCTAACCATATTCCACTAAACCCTACTAGTGTTGGATACTTATCAACCATCCTATTTAGGAGCCAATTATTCCTTACTTAATAGAACCAACAGTAAAGCCTAGACCACCTCAACCCTAATTGATATACTTCTTATTATTTAAGAAGTATGTTCTTCAAAAGTTATTCTTTTGAAGTAAATAAACAATCATCATCAACCCTGCTTATAAGGACCTATAAACCCTAGCTAGCTATCACCAATAAGATAAACCAATCTTGATAGCAACCTTGTATGAATAATTACTTAGAATGCCCAGTCTTAATGCTGCGTGTAGTTGACACGTCCGTTGGGAACCCCAAGAGGAAGGTGTGATGCGCACAGCAGTAAGTTTCCCTCAGTAAGAAAGCAAGGTTATCGAACCAGTAGGAGTCAAGGAGCATGTGAAGGTTGTTGGTGGCGGAGTGTAGTGCGGCGCAACACCAGGGATTCCGGCACCAACGTGGAACCTGCACAACACAATCAAAGTACTTTGCCCCAATGTAACAGTGAGGTTGTCAATCTCACCGGCTTGCTGTAAACAAAGGATTAGATGTATAGTGTGGATGATGATGATTGTTTGCGAAGAACAGTAAAGAACAATTGTAGTAGATTGTATTTCAGATGTAAAGAATAGGACCGGGGTCCACAGTTCACTAGTGGTGTCTCTCCCATAAGATAAACAGATGTTGGGTGAACAAATTACAGTTGGGCAATTGACAAATAAAGAAGGCACAACAATGCACATACATATATCATGATGAGTACTATGAGATTTAATCAGGGCATTACGACAAAGTACATAGACCGCTATCCAGCATGCATCTATGCCTAAAAAGTCCACCTTCGGTTATCATCCGAACCCCTTCCAGTATTAAGTTGCAAACAACAGACAATTGCATTTAGTATGGTGCGTAATGTAATCAACACAAATATCCTTAGACAAAGCATCGATGTTTTATCCCTAGTGGCAACATCACATCCACAACCTCAGAACTTTCTCTGTCCCAGATTTAATGGAGGCATGAACCCACTATCGAGCATAAATACTCCCTCTTGGAGTCACAAGTATCAACTTGGCCAGAGCCTCTACTAGCAACGGAGAGCGTGCAAGAACATAAATAACATATATGATAGATTGATAATCAACTTGACATAGTATTCAATATTCATCGGATCCCAACAAACACAACATGTAGCATTACAAATAGATGATCTTGATCATGATAGGCAGCTCACAAGATCTAACATGATAGCACAATGAGGAGAAGACAACCATCTAGCTACTGCTATGGACCCATAGTCCATGGGTGGACTACTCACACATCGATCCGGAGGCGATCATGGCGATGAAGAGACCTCCGGAGATGATTCCCCTCTCCGGCAGGGTGCCGGAGGCGATCTCCTGAATCCCCCGAGATGGGATTGGCGGCGGCGTCTCTGGAATGTTTTCCGTATCGTGGCTCTCGGTACTGGGGGTTTCACGACGAAGACTATATGTAGGCGGAAGGGTAGGTCAGGGGCGTCACGAGGGACCCACACAACATGGCCGCGCGGCCAGGGCTTGGGCCGCGCCGCCCTGGCGTGTCGCCGCCTCGTGGCCGCACATCGTTTCCTCTTCGGACTTCTGGAAGCTTCATGGAAAAATAGGCCCCTGGGCGTTGATTTCGTCCAATTCCGAGAATATTTCCTTACTAGGATTTGAAACCAAAAACAAAAACAACTGGCTCTTCGGCATCTTGTCAATAGGTTAGTGCGGAAAATGCATAATAATGACATATAATGTGTATAAAACATGTGAGTATCATAATAAAAGTAGCATGGAACATAAGAAATTATAGATACGTTTGGGACGTATCAAGCATCCCCAAGCTTAGTTCCTACTCGCCCTCGAGTAGGTAAACGATAACAAAGATAATTTCTGAAGTGACATGCTATCATAATCTTGATCATACTATTGTAAAGCATATGAGATGAATGCAGCGATTCGAAGCAATGATGAAGATAATGAGTAAACAAATGAATCATATGGCAAAGACTTTTCATGAATAATACTTTCAAGACAAGCATCAATAAGACTTGCATAAGAGTTACTCATAAAGCAATAAATTCTTAGTCGAAAGCTTTGAAACAACACAAAGGAAGATATAAGTTTCAGCGGTTGCTTTCAACTTCAACATGTATATCTCATGGATAATTGTCAACACAAAGTAGTATAACAAGTGCAATAGGCAAACATGTGAGAATCAATGCACACAGTTGACACAAGTGTTTGCTTCTGGGATAGAAAGAATAGGCAAACTGACTCAACAATAAAGTAGAAGAATGGCCCTTCGCAGAGGGAAGCATGGATTACTATATTTGTGCTAGAGCTTTTCATTTTGAAAACATAGAAACAATTTTGTCAACGGTAGTAATAAAGCATATTTGTTATGTATAAGACATCTTATAAGTTGCAAGCCTCGTGCATAGTATACCAATAGTGCTCGCACCTTGTCCTAATTAGCTTGGATTAACATGGATTATCATTGCATAGCATATGTTTCAACCAAGTGTCACAAAGGGGTACCTCTATGCCGCCTGTACAAAGGTCTAAGGAGAAAGCTCGCATTGGATTTCTCGCTTTTGATTATTCTCAACTTAGACATCCATACCGGGACAACATAGACAACATATAATGGACTCCTCTTTAATGCATAAGCATTCAACAACAGATAATATTCTCATAAGAGATTGAGGATTAGTTGTCCAAACTGAAACTTCCACCATGAATCATGACTTTAGTTAGCGGCCCAATGTTCTTCTCTAACATTATGCATACTCAAACCATTTGATCATGAAAATCACCCTTACTTCAGACAAGACGAACATGCATAGCAACTCAAATGATATTCAACAAAGGTAAAAGTTGATGGCGTCCCCAGAAACATGGTTACCGCTCAACAAGCAACTTATTAAGAAATAAGACACATAAGTACATATTCTTCACCACAATAGTTTTTAAGGCTATTTTCCCATGAGCTATATATTGCAAAGACAAAGAATAGAATTTAAAGGTAGCACTCAAGTAATGTACTTTGGAATGGCGGAGAAATACCATGAGGTAGGTAGGTATGGTGGACACAAATGGCATAGTTTTTGGCTCAAGGATTTGGATGCACGAGAAGAATTCCTCTCAATACAAGGCTAGGCTAGCAAGGTTGTTTGAAGAAAACTCAAGTATAAAAGGTGCAGCAAAGCTCACATATGAACATATTGTAACTATTATAAGACTTTACATTGTCTCCTTGTTGTTCAAACACCTTAACCAGAAAATATCTAGACTCTAGAGATCAATCATGCAAACCAAATTTTAACAAGCTCTATGTAGTTCTTCATTAATGAGTACAAGGTACATGATGCAAGAGCTTAAACATGATCTATATGAGCACAACAATTGCCAAGTATCACATTATTCAAGACATTATACCATTTACCACATGCGGCATTTTCCGTTTCCAACCATATAGCAATGAATGAAGTAGTTCAACTTTCGCAATGAACATTAAAGATAAAGCTAAGAACACATGTGTTCATACGAAACAGCGGAGCGTGTCTCTCTCCCAAACAAAGAATGCTAGGATCCGATTTTATTCAAACAAAAACAAAAACAAAAACAAACAGACGCTCCAAGTAAAGCACATAAGATGTGACGGAATAAAAATATAGTTTCACTAGAGGTGACCCGATAAGTTGTCGATGAAGAAGGGATGCCTTGGGCATCCCCAAGCTTAGACGCTTGGGTCTTCTTAAAATATGCAGGGATGAACCACGGGGGCATCCCCAAGCTTAGACTTTTCACTCTTCTTGATCATATTGTATCATCCTCCTCTCTTGACCCTTGAAAACTTCCTCCACACCAAACTCAAAACAAACTCATTAGAGGGTCAGTGCATAATTCATATATTCAGAGGTGACATAATCATTCTTAACACTTCTGGACATTGCACAAAG
Source organism: Lolium multiflorum (assembly GCA_030979885.1). Lineage (NCBI taxonomy): Eukaryota > Viridiplantae > Streptophyta > Magnoliopsida > Poales > Poaceae > Lolium > Lolium multiflorum. The sequence continues at coordinate 207,075,254 of CM061751.1, forward strand.
CTACTGAAAGTTAATGGAACAAAGAAATCCATCAAACATAGCAAAACAGGCAATGCGAAATAAAAGGCAGAATCTGTCAAAACAGAACAGTCCGTAAAGACGAATTTTTTTGAGGCACCAGACTTGCTCAGATGAAAATTCCCAAATTGAATGAAAGTTGCGTACATATCTGAGGATCACGCACGTAAATTGGCAGATTTTTCTGAGTTACCTACAGATAGGCATATTGAAATTCGTGACAGCAAGAAATCTGTTTCTGCGCAGCAATCCAAATCTAGTATTGACTTTACTATCAAAGACTTTACTTGGCACAACAATGCAATAAAATAAAGATAAGGAGAGGTTGATACAGTAGTAACAACTTCTAAGACTCAAATATAAAACAAAAGTGCAGAAGTAAAATAATGGGTTGTCTCCCATAAGCGCTTTTCTTTAACGCCTTTCAGCTAGGCGCAGAAAGTGTGAATCAAGTGTTATCAAGAGACGAAGCATCAACATCATAATTTGTTCTAATAATAGAATCATAAGGTAACTTCATTCTCTTTCTAGGGAAGTGTTCTATACCTTTCTTAAGAGGAAATTGATATTTAATATTACCTTCCTTCATATCAATGGTAGCACCAACAGTTCGAAGAAAAGGTCTTCCCAATATAACGGGACAAGATGCATTGCATTCAATATCCAAGACAACAAAATCAACGGGGATAAGGTTATTGTTAACCATAATACGAACATTATCAATCCTCCCCAAAGGTTTCTTTATAGCATTATCAGCGAGATTAACATCCAAATATCAATTTTTCAATGGTGGCAAGTAAAGCATATCATAGAGTTTCTTAGGCATAACAGAAATACTTGCACCAAGATCACATAAAGCATTACAATAAAAATCATTGACCCTCATCTTAATGATGGGCTCCCAACCATCTTCTAACTTCCTAGGAATAGAGGTTTCAAGTTTTAGTTTCTCTTCTCTAGCTTTTATGAGAGCATTTGTAATATGTTTTGTAAAGGCCAAATTTATAGCACTAGCATTGGGACTTTTAGCAAGTTTTTGTAAGAACTTTATAACTTCAGAGATGTGACAATCATCAAAATCTAAACCATTATGACCTACAGCAATGGGATCATTGTCCCCAACATTTTGAAAAATTTCAGCAGTTTTATCACAACAGTTTCAGTTTCAGGCAATTTTGCACGCTTTGCACTAGGAGTAGAAACATTGCCAGCACCAATTATTTTACCATTGATAGTAGGAGGTGTAGCAACATGTGAAGCATTAACATTACTAGTGGTGGTAATAGTACAAACTTTAGCTACATTATTCTCTTTAGCTAGTTTTTCATTTTCTTCTCTTTCCCACCTAGCATGCAATTCAGCCATCAATCTAATATTCTCATTAATTCGAACTTGGATGGCATTTGCTGTAGTAACAATTTTATTATCATTATCCTTATTAGGCATAACTTTCAATTTTAAAAGATCAACATCAGAGGCAAGTCTATCAACCTTAGAAGCAAGAATATCAATTTTATCAAGCTTTTCTTCAACAGATTTGTTAAAAGCAGTTTGTGTACTAATAAATTCTTTAAGCATGGCTTCAAGACCAGGGGTACACTCCTATTATTGTTGTAAGAATTCCCATAAGAATTACCATAACCATTACCATTAGCAGAAGGATATGGCCTATAGTTGTTACCAGAATTATTCCTATAAGCATTTTTTGTTGAAATTATTACTTTTAATGAAATTCACATCAACATGTTCTTCTTGGGCAACCAATGAAGCTAAAGGAACATTATTAGGATCAACATTAGATCTACCATTCGCAAGCATAGACATAATAGCATCAATCTTATCACTCAAGGAAGAGGTTTCTTCAACAGAATTTACCTTCTTACCTTGTGGAGCTCTTTCCGTGTGCCATTCAGAGTAATTTATCATCATATCATCAAGAAGCTTTGTTGCCGCCCCAAAGTGATGGACATAAAGGTACCTCCAGCAGCTGAATCCAATAGGTTCCGCGAAGAAAAATTCAATCCTGCATAAAAGGTTTGGATGATCATCCAAGTAGTCAGTCCATGGGTTGGGCAATTCTTTACCAGAGATTTCATTCTCTCCCATGCTTGAGCAACATGTTCATTATCTAATTGCTTGAAATTCATTATGCTACTTCTCAAAGATATAATTTTAGCGGGAGGATAATATCTACCAATAAAAGCATCCTTACATTTAGTCCATGAATCAATACTATTTCTAGGCAGAGATAGCAACCAATCTTTAGCTCTTCCTCTTAAGGAGAAAGGGAACAATTTCAATTTTATAATGTCACCATCTACATCCTTATACTTTTGCATTTCACATAGTTCAACAAAATTATTAAGATGGGCAGCAGCATCACCAGAACTAACACCAGAAAATTGCTCTCTCATAACAAGATTCAGTAAAGCAGGTTTAATTTCAAAGAATTCTGCTGTAGTAGCAGGTGGAGCAATAGGTGTAAGAAAATTATTATTATTATAGTGTCTTAGTATCACACCTTTTTTTTTTGAAACCCAAGACTGTGAGGCAACAGCCCCACAGCAATTTATTACTCCAAATTAAAGAAAGTTATGTACATACACCAAAATAAAAAACTATGTACAACAGAGGAAGAAAGGCTCTAAGACAGAGACCTAATCCAGTCTAACAAACTATCCTTATGCTTCTTTTTAATCCGATATTGCAACAAAGAGATGTCATGAATAAACTTCCCCTTCCACTTAGTGAAAGAGTGAACCTCAGCACTGAAGATCTTCCCATTTCTAAGTAACCAGATGTGCCAACAAGCCAATATGACTACTTCCATGAAAAAAGGCTTAGCAAAACTCTTCCTTGCACCATTCAAGACCTGCTGCATGTCATCAGTACCCACCCACTCAATCTGTAGATAGTTCCATATTCTTCTGCTGAAGTTACACTCAAAGAACAGGTGAATACGATCTTCATAATTCCTACCTGGACAGAGCACACAATGCTCATCCTCAGTGACATGCCAATGCCTTCTCTTTAACAAGTCCCTTGTATTTAACCTATCTGATAGCAGCAGCCAGGCAAACACCTTGTGCTTCATGATACAACATGATTTCCAAAGCCATTTATATACACTAGGCACCTGTATGTGATCATGAATGTGCTTGTAGAATCTAGCCGAAGCATAATGCTCTCCCCAAATATAAACCCACTGATCATTGTGTTGTGTCAAAGGATTATCCTGCAAAATTTGCTTGACCTCCCCCAACTCCTGGTAAGCTTGAATAGACAAAGGCCAGTAGAACCTTGACTCCAAATCCTCCTCATGATACATATCCACCAAAGAAGCATTTGGGGAGAGGGCATAAGAGAACAGTCTGGGATATCTTTGGCACAAAGGCAAGGATGAACCATTAACCCTCCAATTATCAGACCAGAACAGTAAAGTATCACCTTTACCATGAATAATAGCTGCTACTCCTCTAAAATTATCAACCTGCTTCATGATATCTCTCCACCAAAAAGAACCACACAATTTTTCCTCATGGGGCACCTTACCTTGATAATGTGCAAACCATACCAGATCAACCCAAGGCAATTCCTTCCTATTATAGAACTTATCCAAGAATTTAATGAGTAGTGCAGCATTCTGCTTTTGGAAGTTGACAATCCCCAATCCTCCTTTTAATTTAGGTTTACATACCAATTCCCATGCAGCCAAAGACTGTTTTGGCATACCATCCTTATCTCTCCACAGACATTCTCTTAAAATTCTATCCAATTGATTAGTCAGCCCAATAGGCAGCTGCAAAGAGCACAGGAAATGCAATGGCATAGAAGACAAAGCAGAGTTGATCAGCTGCAAACGTGCCCCTTGAGATAAAAAACTAGAGCTGGATGTTAACTTCCTCTCAAGACGACACACCAAAGGTGACAATTCAGTGATTGTTGGTCTAGTAGTGCCAACAGGTAAGCCCAAGTAAGTAAAAGGCATTTTACCCACCTGACATTGAAAAACATCCACCAGTTCTTGGAGTAAATCCTCTGGAACATTAATTGGTAGCATCTGAGACTTGTCAAAGTTGATTTTTAACCCAGTTGATAATGAGAACTTTCTCAAAGTATCCTTTATGAGCAACAGCTGATCCTTATCAGCAGGCAAGACAAGCAAAGTGTCATCAGCATATTGAACAATAGGGAAGTCTGGGTCATTAGTAGAAATAGGCAGTGATAATAACCCTTGCTGTACCAAGTCATTCAGCACAGACTGCAATAGATCAGAACCAAAGAGATAAAACAAAGGTGATATTGGATCCCCCTGCCTGACTCCCCTTTTGCACTCAAACTGTTTCCCAGGTATACCATTCAATAAAATAGAAGATGTACCAGTGGATAAGATGATTCTAGCCCAATTTATCCATTTATCATTAAAGCCTTTATACCTCATAACTTGCAGAATAGCCTCATGCTCAATAGTATCAAATGCTTTAGCAAAATCCAACTTGAGCAATATGATTGGTTTCTTAGAGGCATGGCATAAAAAGAGATACTCAAAAGACCAAGCCAAACAATCTTGAATGGACCTACCCCTCAAGAAGCCATATTGATTCTTATGTATACAAGAAAGGATTTTATCTTGGAGTCTATTTGCAGCTAGCTTTGTAAGAAATTTCACACACACACTAGTCAAAGAGATAGGTCTGAAATCATTGACCTGTACTGGGACAGGCTTCTTAGGTACCAAGGTGATGAAAGAGCCATTAATATTCTTTAGCTGAATAGTCTCATCATAAAAATCAGCAGCTAGCTTGTAAAAGTCTTGCTTCACTATAGGCCAACATTTCTTTAAGAACAAACCATTAAAACCATCAGGCCCAGGAGCCCTATCTGCTGGCATGTGCTTAATTATTTCATCCATCTCTGCCTCTTCAAAGGGTCTAGTCAATTCCTGCAAACCATCCACTCTATGCAAAATTCTCTCCAAATCAAATTGCATGGAGATGGACTCAGATCTGCCCATCCTTTCCTTATACTCCCTCCAAAACAAACCTGCCATACTATCATGATCAATCACTTCATTTCCATCTACATCTCTAAGCATAGCTATAGCATTCCTCCTATATCTTTCAGTAGCCATGGCATGAATTTTTTTTGTGTTATCCTCCCCAAGTTGAATCCACCTAATAGTGCAACGTTTCCTCCAGTAATTACACTCAGCCAAAAGTAAGCTATCCAAATGCTCCTTAACAATTCTCCTGAAATTAAATTCAACAACATACAAAGGCCTCTGCTCCTCCAAAGAATCCATTGATAAAATCACTGAGTTGCAATTCTTGATCATCTGTTTCAATTTAGCCATACTAACATGCCACTTCTTCAATTCATGTCTTAAAGTCTTTAATTTATCAGCCAAAATAGCTGAGCTATAAGTCTAATTTTTAGACCCCTTATCCCATGAACTCTTAACACATTCCAAAAACCCTGGCATATTAACCCAATAGTTATCAAACCTGAACAGTGATGCTTTGGGTATATTGGTATCCACATTCAAAACACAGGGCACATGGTCAGAACCAATTTTTGCTAGGGGAAACACCATGGTATTAGGATAATCTGTTATCCAGTTAGCACTGGTAAAGAACCAATCTAACTGCTCTAATAATGGCTCCTTCTGCATATTAGACCAAGTATAAGCTCTGCCTTTAATAGGTAATTCAAGCAGCCCCAAATGACCAATAATTTCATTAAACAGAAACATATCATTAATATCACCTCCAGGCCTGTTCCTATTATCTTGTGATCTCACAAAATTAAAATCCCCCAAAATAATCCAGTTCTCCTCAGCTGGAATTTGTATATTATAAAGCCAAGACACAAAGTTATCCCTTTCTTCCCCTTGGCAGGGCCCATAAACACAAATCAAATTCCAAGACTCATTATTATGCACAGAAGTAAATTCCACTTGCACCCCATACTTGACAGATTGCACCAACACACCAGTGAACACAGAGGAATTCCAAATGACAATTATACCCCCAGAAGCCCCCACAGATGGGGAAAAAGCAAAATTATCAATCCTCTTGGGACAAAATTTTCGAATAAGGGACCAGTCAAAAGATTCACATTTAGTTTCTTGTAGGCAAATCACATCACATTCACTTTCCTCTATCTTGGATCTCACTTCCCTTTGTCTGTTATCAGAGTTTAATCCACGAACATTCCAACAAAACACACGCCATTTTCTCTTATACACCACAGTCATGAAGAACAAAATAAAGTACTTCACCAAGCTGACACATAATGCCAACATAACCCATAATATAAGAGTACTTTAATAGTTCATACACCATAGCCATATTACTGATAAGAACAGAAGCTTCACTTCCAAAACCCCATAGCACCCACACAAACACAACACATGACACCCACACACCAAAAGCATCCCACCAGCAGCAGCAGCACTGCCATAAACTGACTAACATCTGCAATCTATTCATTGGGTGACTCCATTCCTTGCTCACCATCAGGACCAGCCTCAAGCTGCTCCTTGCTCAATCTATCAGGTGCTATCCCCAAAGAGTGACCCACCCTCTGCAACAGAGCCAAAGGAATAGGTGGCACAGGTGTTGCTTGTTCCTCATTCCTCTGCTCCTCCTCCTGAACCTTCTCCTGCTCCACTGCCTCCTGTTCCATTGTCATCAGTAAGTTCTTAGCTCTCACCTTCTTCCTAATCTTAGGCTGCACTGCCAACACAGGTGCTGGCCTATACCCATCCATCTTGAGGCAGCTTCTGGTAAACCTCCTTTCTGCAGATTGCACTAGAGTTGCAGTGGTTTTTGCTCTTCTTTTCTTAGTTCTGGGAATAAGAACCTCATGCTGCAAAACTCCCTGCAGATCAATGCTTTTGCCCACACTACTAACACTACCACCACCAATTACAGGCACCTGCAGCCAATCAGAATACATGAAGCTTTCAAAGTGCTGTGCCCCCTTTTGCAAATCCAACACTGACCCAGCCCCAATGACTTTCTTCAGAAAACCAAGAGGAACAGAAAGTCCCTTAGGCACATGCATACTGAACCATGAAGGAAGAGTTAATTGCAAAGCTCGTGCATATAACATCTCAGGTGGCAATGCAGGCCCAATAACTGTATGAACCATCCCAATGTTGAGCACATTGTGCAACATCTGCAAGCCCTCCACCTGTTGCTGTTGCTGCACTTCCATCATGTTAACTGAAGATCCTGAGCTGTCAGACATGTTGATCACCATAGACTCCTGCATATCATGGATTATCACTTCACCTTGCTCCCAAGCACCTGGTTGCTCATTGTTCATCAGACCCCAGCCCTCATGTTGCACATTGTTCCCCACACCCCAATTACCATGTTGCCCATGTGGGCCTCCCTGGTTTCCTTGCTGATCCTGGCCAACATCTTGCACAGCATCCCACCCAATCTCTGGAAACTGAGGATTAACAAAGAGGTTATTGTTGGCCTGAAGCTCCCCTGGAAAGGGGTGAGGATTACCATCTGGAGGCATCTGATCCTCATCAGCTGGCAAGGCTTCAGCAAACTCTGCTGTGAGGATATATACTGGAGCCGTCCATGATTCCTTTGCTCCTCCCACTGTAGCAAATTTCCCAAACACCACATCACGTGGAACCAACTGAGGTGAAGGAAAGGAAGCATAAACCAATACCCTATCCAAGACAGGATCATTGTTGTTCCAAGAGTGATACTGACCAAAGGTAGCAACAGCCTGTGCAATATCAAAGTCATTGCGATAATCTGGGTGCACACCTAGCAACATCAACCATCCACGACGAAACCCCAAAGCCGCACGATGATTCTGCGGCGCCTCACCCACATGCACGAACCGCAGCAATCTGTTCTGAATCTGGTACTGACCATGCTGAACTAGAGCATTCACCGAATTTGGACTACTCATCTGATAAAGACCAACACCAAATAAGCTAGGCTGAGATGTTACCACATTGCGCTGCAGCGGCCCAACTAGGAAGTTATGCACTTGCTCCCTCCAAAGCGCCATCGCTGCCGGCGGCGGTGGAGGGTCGACCAGCGCAATACAGTAATCCATGTGTCGCGGTGGCGGATCCTGCGAAGCGAAGTAGAAGGTCCGCGGTAGGCGAGTCGGCCCGCCGTCGATGATCTCGTGCCCCCACGGGAGCCATGGAGTTGGATCTACCTCGAAAACCGCCATTGTCTGTGAGGAAGACGAACTCGTCGAGACAGAGGAAGAGACCAGATTAATGTGCTCGAACTGTTGTGGGGTATCTAGTACATCATTAATAGGAGCAGAAGCCGAGGCGGCAACTCCAGAAGTAGCAACTTCCTTATCCGTACCGGTACCCGTTTGTACCCATTTAGGCACCCAAACTTTCCCTCTTTGTTTATTAGCCAAGCACTTCTTTCTCACATGACCATAACTAAAACAGGACCGACATCGAATCTCATTGGTGCAATCAGACGTACGATGACTCATACTAAGACACCGACCACAATTCCAAACCTTATATGCCATGTCATCAATCAATTTACCAAAATCATCTTGAGCTATCTTAGACATGTCATCGTGAAAGTCCTTAGGTTCTTCCAAATTGAGATTCTCAACAGCCTCAACATTTAAACTGATCTTCTCAGCAGGGAGAGGCTTAGTAGTAGAATAAGTAATGGGCGGTGAAGAGGAAGTAACAAGCGTGACAGGTGTATCAGCTGACCCTGTGCCCTTATGAACAGCACTTTGATAACCCAAGCATGCCTCGTACCCAATATTCTTAGCAAACTCCAACTTCTTGTTAGCCCTATTCTTAGGATTTAAAATAGGCTTAGGTACTTGTTTCTTGAGAGCTGCTAAACCATGCTGCATGGTTCTCTTAGATGGACTTACCAAAGTCCATTCTTCCTCCATTTCCCTCTGCCATCTCTGAAACTCCCATGTCCAGTTGGGCCCTCCTCTTCCCCACAAAAAGAAAAAACACTTGAACAGCTTACAAGAGAATTTCCGAAGCTTGAGAATGTGAAAGCCCACTTCCTTAGAAGATACAGTGAAAGAGAAAACCCTATCCTGTATCATAGATACCTTTAGCTGCCCACAAATCCCACCAATAGCAGCTTCTAAGGCAATACCAACCAAATCCTCCTCAAGCTTGAAAGTGGCCCGACCAAAAGCTACCACCATAAGAAAATGACCAGAGGAAGAAGATGGATGCACTTCCTTGCGAAATTTATTCTTAACATCTTTGGCAAAATTTATACCATGAGAGAAATCCAGATCTTTAAAGAGAGCAGCATAAGCCAGAGAGGAGGAATCTGCCGAATCTTGATCAGACTGTTTGGGATCCTGTGCCAACAACGCCGTAAAATGCTTATCCACTTCTGCATCCTTGGAAGAACCAAGATTCTCTTGACCTGGGATCGCATCTTTAACAGCAATATCATCCACAGCTGGATTAGATTTGATAATCGTCCCCAATCTAACCACATGATCAGTGAAACGAATCTTTGAACCAACATGGAACCTATCCTTAGAAGAAACTCTCTGGCACCCAATGAGAGCACTCTTAGCATTATACAGCCGAAGATGCTTGTCCATGCAATAACACAACGATCCATCATAAGCTTTCATACGTCCCCGATCCATATCCTTAATGGTGGAATAGGTGATCTTCCAAGACCTAACCAGAGTAGCTAGATCTAGGGTTTTAGATGTATCATACACTGGCCCCTTATCCAATCCAGGAAGATCAGGAGGAGAAAGAATGCAATGATCAACTAGTGCATGATAGACAGAAAATTCAACCACAGATCCAACTTCCAGAGCATCATCATCCTTACGCATGAACTTGCCAATGATTGGCGATCCCGCCGCATCCACCAAAGTGACCCATTTCTTAGCAGGCCAAATGTGCAGCTCACCATCCAACATATTCCGGACACCATTATCCAGATCATCCACCGACGAGTACCACACATTCCAGATCCATGCAGGGGAAGACATGGAGAAGACAAGATGAAGAACCAGTTACCTTAAAGGGGATAAGGAGGCGATCACAATGATCGGATCAGAATGACCCAATCACCAGGATCTCAGATGATCACCGGCGATGACCTCCCTAGGGTTTTAGTCGCCACGTCGCCTCCCTAGTCGCCTCCCTAGGTCATCGAGGTCCAATCGGCCTGTCTGGCAGGGTTCTTTTCATGATCCCAATTGGTAACAGTACCCATTTTAGTAGTAGTAAATAAAGCAAACTAGATAAAGTAAATGCAAGTAACTAATTTTTTTGTGTTTTCGATATAGAGAACAAGACAGTAAATAAAGTAAAACTAGCAACTATTTTTTTTTGTGTTTTGATATAAGAGCAAACAAAGCAGTAAATAAAATAAAGTAAAGCAAGACAAAAACAAAGTAAAGAGATTGGATGTGGAGACTACCCTTGCAGTGTCTTGATCTCCCCAAGAACTGAAAATTTACTTGCTCGTGTAGTTGACACGTCCGTTGGGAACCCCAAGAGGAAGGTGATGTGCGCACAGAGTTTTCCCTCAGCAAGAAACCAAGGTTATCGAACCAGTAGGAGTCAAGGAAAGTTGTTGGTGGCGGAGTGTAGTGCGGCGCGCAACAGGATTCCTGGCCAACGTGGAACCTGCACAACACAATCAAAGTACTTTGCCCCAACGTAAATGAGGTTGTCAATCTCACCGGCTTGTAAACAAAGGATTAGATGTATAGTGTGGATGATGATGATTGTTTGCGAAGAACAGTAAAGAACAATTGCAGTAGATTGTATTTCAGATGTAAAGAATAGGACCGGGGTCCACAGTTCACTAGTGGTGTCTCTCCCATAAGATAAACAGATGTTGGGTGAACAAATTACAGTTGGGCAATTGACAAATAACGGCATAACAATGCACATACATATATCATGATGAGTACTATGAGATTTAATCAGGGCATTACGACAAAGTACATAGACCGCTATCCAGCATGCATATATGCCTAAAAAGTCCACCTTCAGGTTATCATCCGAACCCCTTCCAGTATTAAGTTGCAAACAACAGACAATTGCATTAAGTATGGTGTGTAATGTAATCAACACAAATATCCTTAGACAAAGAATCGATGTTTTATCCCTAGTGGCAACAGCACATCCACAACCTTAGAACTTTTTGTCACTGTCCCAGATTTAATGGAGGCATGAACCCACTATCGAGCATAAATACTCCCTCTTGGAGTCACAAGTATCAACTTGGCCAGCCTCTACTAGCAACGGAGAGCATGCAAGAACATAAATAACATATATGATAGATTGATAATCAACTTGACATAGTATTCAATATTCATCGGATCCCAACAAACAAAACATGTAGCATTACAAATCGATGATTTTGATCATGATAGGCAGCTCACAAGATTTAACATGATAGCACAATGAGGAGAAGACAACCATCTAGCTACTGCTATGGACCCATAGTCCAGGGGTGGACTACTCACACATCGATCCGGAGGCGATCATGGCGATGAAGAGACCTCCGGAGATGATTCCCCTCTCCGGTGCCGAAGGCGATCTCCTGAATCCCCGAGATGGGATTGGCGGCGGCGTCTGGAAGGTTTTCCGTATCGTGGCTCTGTCTGGGGGTTTCGCGACGAAGACTATATGTAGGCGGAAGGGTAGGTCAGGGGGCATCACGAGGGACCCACACAACAGGGCCGCGCGGCCAGGGCTTGGGCCGCGCCGCCCTGGCATGTCGACGCCTCGTGGCCCCATTTCGTTTCCTTTTCGGACTTCTGGAAGTTTCGTGGAAAAATAGGCCCCTGGGCGTTGATTTCGTCCAATTCCGAGAATATATTTCCTTACTAGGATCTCTGAAACCAAAAACAGCAGAAAAAAGCAATTGGCACTTCGGCATCTCGTCAATAGGTTAGTGCCGGAAAATGCATAATACTGACATATAATGTGTATAAAACATGTGAGTATCATCATAAAAGTTGCATGGAACATAAGAAATTATAGATACGTTTGGGACGTATCACTTAATTCAACCTTACAAGCTCTAGGTGTTGATGAATCCAACTAGGTTGTGATCCATCTACTACTTACTCCAGAAACCAATTAGAACCATAGAAAACCATAGAACCCCACAAACCTAATTAACATACTTGTTCTTCGTTAAAGAACATGTTCTTCAAAAGTTATTCTTTTGAATTATATAATAAGTAATCATCAACCATGCATTATAGGACTTAAAATTGACAACTGCTCTTTACTTATTATACAACTACTATTCCTGGGTGTGTATGATTGTTACTATTCATTTTACCACCTGCTTATGATTCTAAAGCAACACAACCCTGCATAAGAACCTTGTTTGTGAATCATTCCAAAAGTGCAACACACCCAGAACTAATCATTACCACTCACTAATCCTAAATCATCGGGATTAGGTCACACTTAGAGCGATTGCATCTCATACTTATGCATTATTGCATCCTTGCCAATCTTTTAAACATCGTCCTTACCGGACGATGATGCTATTTCAGAATTTGGAGTTATTGCGTATCGAAGACCTTGCCTGCATAATCTTGCAGTCAAGAAAGGCAAGTTCATCACTTGCTCATGTCATTTGAGTATTTTTACCAAATTACTTGCAAAGTACTATGTTTATCACTATTGCATAAAAAGCAAAACCACTATTTTCATAACTATGAATATGACTATGTGGTGGGCAATGGAACCATGGATTGTGTTGATATGGTGGAGGTTCCATTGCAAGGGTTTATATCCATCTAGGATTAAACAAAAAATGTCGTCCAGTGATTCTTGTGTCGTAATACCCGTGTTAACCATAAGATCTGGAGTGGGACGGAATAGTCAATCGTATTTCCACCTCTTGTACATCAACGGACGCGCTTTACCGTAGAACACTTGTATTCCAAGGGGGCAAGCGGTAGGCTGGGGAAGCCTTAAGTCCCCACGGCAGAGACCGTAGTTACACTTGTCGCCCGAGGATCAGGTTGTAGGGTGGGGGTCCCAGCAAAGTCCCCACGGTATTGCGGTCTATGAGGGGTTGCATCTACCGGCGAAGGAGTTTGGTTCGATCCCAGACTGTCGTCGTGGTCCGGGGTCCACCCTAAAATGGGAATCATGGGACCGGTGAGGACCCAGGGTCGGGGCATGCAACAAAGGGTGGGTGTATGAGGTAGCGGAGGAATATGATTGGCTATGACCTTATACCGGGCCTCACACCAAAGGAAGTGTGGACGGGAGGCTTGGCACCAAGGTTAAGATCTCTTATGGGTAAAGCAACACACCTCTGCAGAGTGTAATGAATCGTGACCTGTCACTCCCTGTTCCGGGATATGGAACTACGAACGCTGCCGGAAAGGAACTCCATGAAGTTCTAGTAAATCGGTGAAGGCTGACGGACATAGCTCTTCTGAATAAAAGCAACCTTTTGAAGAAATGGTTATGAAAACCTGCATTGGTATTAGACTTTTTGGTCTAGTGCTGTAGCTAGTGCATTAAACACCTCTTTCCTATAATGAACTTGTTGAGTACGCTTGTACTCATCCCACTCTTAAATCCCCTGCTTAGATATGGAGGCATCGAAGGAGGATATACAGTGCAACTCGAAGATCGAGGAGTCAACAACTACTTCAAGGGACACGAACCTGTCAGAAGAGTCAATCACCTCATCCAACAAGGATAAAACCTAGTTTAGCAATAGAAAGGAACCAGTTTCCTAAACCTAACTCCTATTTAGCTAGAATCTATTCATAGCCACTATAGCTAGTTAAATACTCTACAAATAGAGTTACTGATAAGACTAGGTTACGAGTCGTTCTTCTGGAGTTTATTTGCAGTTTTACCTCATTGTAAAGTAGGAGGCTATGATGATCTTATGTAACAGAGTCAATGTTGTAATTCTATAGACATGCCTTGGACCCGCATATGTTTCTGTTGTACCACTCTGAGCGATATAATACTAGTGGAACAGTGTTTCATTGGTGTTATATCAGACTTGCATACTACACCATGCAGTGGTATGCCGGGTCACCACAGTTGGTATCAGAGAAAATGCTTTGACCCTAGGATTAAAACCCTTTAAAGGAGACCTATAGGATTGGTAGTGTCTATAGGAAGTTGTATTAGCTAAGTCAACTATGCTAAACCAAATGCTTCTTATGACTTGAGATGGATATTCACTTGAGAATAATCCTGACACACTTGAGTCAACCTTCTTACCTATCCTTCCTAAGTGAAGTTAGTTAGTTAATCCCAAGTATGTAGCATACCATTAAGTCCTTAAAACAATAGATGAGTAGATCACAGTTGGTATACAATACATGGTAGTCCAAAGGGAGGATACAACCATAAGGAAGATATCCTATTGGAAGATGTGTACCAACACATGTTATGGTTAAGTAAGAACTATTACGACCTGTAATAGGAACGATATCAAATGATAAATATAAGAATATTAAAAAGATATCCCACTAGCAAGTATAATCATGGGTAAGTAAATTATTCAAATTTATGAGACAATTGATAGTAAGTGATAACTATGAGTTATAAGAGGTAGTATAGACCATGATGAGTCAATCATGGGAGGTAAGGAAGAGAGATAAAATATGTATACATGGTAGAGATGTTAATCATATATGATTCACCTGAGAATCATTATGTGATGGATGATACGTCCAAAACGTATCTACTTTCCCGGACACTTTTGCTATTGTTTTGCCTCTAATTTGTGTATTTTGGATGCAACTAACACGGACTAACGTTGTTTTCAGCAGAACTGCTCTGTTTTGTGCAGAAATCCAACTTTCAGAAAATCCTTGGAATTTATGCAGAAGGTCCTATTTTCCCAGAATATTGGCGGAGCCGAAGGGCAAGCCAGGTGGGGGCACGAGGCCCCACACACTAGGCCGCGCGGCCAGGAGGGGCCCGCGCGGCCCTAGTGTGTGGCGGCCTCGCTGGCCCCCGACGCCCTTTCGGACTACTTATTGCCTTCGACCTAAAAACGCACGGGAGAAGTCGAAGTCGCCAGAAATCCTCCAACGCCGCCACATCGCGAAACTCCGTCTCGGGAGCCAGAAGTCTCCGTTGGCACTCCGCCGGGACGGGGAATTGGAGGAGATCATCGCCATCATCACCACCGGCCTCTCCATCGACCAGCCATGTTTCCCCCATCCATGTGTGAGTAATTCCCCGCTTGTAGGCTGAAGGGGATGGTAGGGATTGGATGAGATTGGTCATGTAATAGTATAAGATTGTTAGGGCATAGTGCCTAGTGTCCGTAATTGGTACTTTGATGATATTGTTGCAACTTGTTATGCTTAATGCTTGTCACTAGGGCCCGAGTGCCATGATCTCAGATCTGAACATGTTATTATTTCATCATGATATTCATTGTTTATGGTCTTACCTGCAAGTTGTATACACATGTCGCTGTCCGGAACCAATGGCCCCGAAGTGACAGAAATCGGGACAACCGGAGGGGATGGTAGTGATGTGAGGATCACATGTGTTCACGGGGTGTTAATGCTTTGCTCCGGTACTCTATTAAAAGGAGTACCTTAATATCCAGTAGATTGCCTTGAGGCCCGGCTGCCACCGGCTGGTAGGACAAAAGATGTTGTGCAAGTTTCGCATTGCGAGCACGTACGACTATAATTGGAACACATGCCTATTGATTGCTTTGTACTTAGACACCGTTTTATTATTATCTGCAAATGCCTTGCTTGATTGTTACATGAGTTTCTCTCATCCATGCAACGCCCGTTATCCGTCCCCGTGCCTACAGTATTTTAATCTGCTGTTTACTATAATCACTACTGTTGTCTCGTTACTGTCTGTTATTTCACTACTGCTACGGCTATAAACTGTTACTACGATAAACTCTTGCGAGCAAGTCTGTTTCCAGTGCAGCTGAATTGACAACTCCGTTGTTAAGGCTTTCAAGTATTCTTTGTCTCCCCTTGTGTCGAATCAATAAATTGGGTTTTACTACCCGCGAAGACCGCTGCGATCCCCTATACTTGTGGGTTATCAAGATGTTTTCTGGCGCTGCCGGGAAGCATAGCTTTATTTGGAAGTTCACTTGGATTGATATTGTTCGCTGCAAATTCTCCATCATGGGTAAACCTCGCGATCCTAAAGTCGCCATATTACCATCCACTACAAGAAAAGATACAACTCTGAGTACCTCTTCTACTCTTGATTCACCATCTGTGATAAGTCGACTTGTTTCACCGCCACAAGCTTCACTTGCTAGTACTTCTGCTGAATCTGAAAACTCTCATAATATTGATAATGTTTCTGCTGTGCTTGATGATAGTGGTTCATTGGGATCTTTTCTAGATGCTACAATTGCTAGGTCTAGACAAATTGAAAATACTGAAACTCCTAATGCTACTACACCTGTTAATTCACCTGAACTTGATTATTCTAGTGATGATCCTGATGAAGATTATGTGGAGCTTAATGATGATTTTATTAATAGATGCAATGCTACTGCTGATGCAAGTAAAATTAAAAAGTTTCTCACACAATATACTGTTAGACATAAGTTATCTCCTGATCCTAAATTTGCCACATCTCCTATATGCATTAAGGATAAAGATTATGATTTTTCTCTTGATCTATCTCATATAGCTATTGTAGAGAAAGCACCCTTTTGTGGTACTGAAAAAGAAAGTGTTGTAGAACACATGATTGAACTTTCTTCTATGAGTAGCTTGTTTTCTGATGATGTCAAGATGCGTACTTATTTTGTCGCTAAAAGTTTTCCTTTCTCATTAAAGGATGATGCTAAAACTTGGTATAATAATTTGCCTCCTGGTTCTATTAAAAGTCCAACTGATTTGCGTGATGTTTTCTTTCGAAAATACTTTCCTGCTAGTGCTCAACATGTTGCTTTACAGAAAATTTATAGATTTGACCAGGGAGATGAAGAGAAATTGCCTGAGGCCTGGGCAAGATTTTGTTCTCTTATCAGAGCTCGACCTGGACATGATTTAGAAAAGAATGATCTACTTGATATATTTTATAGTGGACTAACCATTGAGTCTAGGGCATATTTGGATAGTTGTGCTAGTTGTGTTTTCAGGAAAAGAACTCCAGACGAAGCTAAAGAATTATTGGCTAAAATAGGCCGGAATCATGATGATTGGACTACGCCTGAACCAATTCCAACGCCAATATTGAAGAAGAGGGGTTTAATTAAATTGAATGATGAAGATATGAGGGAAGCCAAGAAGTCTCTCAAGGAGAAAGGTATTAAATCTGAAGATGTGAAGAATCTACCTCCCATAGAAGATATATGTGAGATAATTCCCCCTTCATCCATGATTGAGGTAAACTCCCTTCAACGCTTTACTAGGGAAGATATTCCGTATTCAAAACCTCCTGCGCAATGCTTAGATGAGTTTGATAATTATATTGTTAAGCAAGAAAATTTTAATATGAGAGTAGAGAATCACTTAATGGAAAATTCTCGAGCTATTGGTGAATTGCATGGTATTGTAGAGAGAACCTCCAATGATGTTAAGATGCTTGTTAAACATTTTCAAATGGTTCAAACTCAAATTGATCAACTTACTAAAGTGCAAAATGACTTATTAAAAAATAATTCTAAAGAGAAACATGCTTATGAAGTAACAACTAGAGGTGGTGTCTCTACCCAGGATCCTCTATATCCTGAAGGGCATCCCAAAAGAATTGAACAAGATTCTCAACGAATTGAAACTAGTGCTCCATCTAAGAAAAAGAAAAAGAAACATAAAACTGTTGTAGAATCCTCTGAGCCTGTTAATGATCCTAATAGTATTTCTATTTCTGATGCTGAAACTGAAAGTGGTAATGAACATGATAATAATAATGGTAATGATAAGAATGATGCTTCTGATAAAGAAGAGGTTGAAGAAGAACCTGAAAAGCATGCTAAAAATAAAAAGTATACTAAAGAAGATTTTATTGCTAAGAAACATGGTAATGAAAGGGAACCTTGGGTGCAAAAGCAAATGCCTTTTCCTGCTAAGAAACTAAAATCAAAGGAAGAAGAACACTATAACAAATTCTGTGATTGGATGAAACCTTTATTCCTGCAAATACCTTTGACTGATGCTATTAAATTGCCTCCTTATTCAAAGTATATGAAAGATATTGTGTCTAACAAAAGGAAAATTCCTAATGAGGAGATTTCCACTATGCTTGCTAATTACTCTTTAATGGTAAGGTTCCAAAGAAGCTTGGAGACCCAGGTATACCGACTATTCCTTGTTCTATTAAGAATAATTATGTTAAAACTGCTCTATGTGACTTGGGAGCCGGTGTTAGTGTTATGCCTTTTTCTCTTTATAAGAGACTTTACTTAGATAAGTTGATACCTACTAATATATCTTTGCAAATGGCTGATAAATCTACTGCTATTCATGTTGGTATATGTGAGGATGTTCCTGTTCAAGTTACTAATAACTGCTTGATATTAACTGATTTTGTTGTGTTGGAAATGCCGAAGATGATAATATGTCTATTATTCTTGGGAGACCTTTTCTTAACACCGCAGGGCTGTTATTGATTGCAATAAGGGAAAAGTTACTTTCAATATTGATGACAAGGAGCATACTGTTTATTTTCCCAAGAGGATTGAGAAAGCATGTGGAGTTAATACTATTTCTAATGTGAGAACTATCAAAGTTGGAACTATCGATTGTCCTATATATGAGCCTAAAGAAGAATATCAAACTCTTGTGATTGGATCCATATCAATACAATTCAAGGTAACATGATTGATTTGAGGTTTATTTCTTCTTATGCTATGTAAAATTTAT
Organism: Lolium multiflorum; assembly: GCA_030979885.1. Lineage (NCBI taxonomy): Eukaryota > Viridiplantae > Streptophyta > Magnoliopsida > Poales > Poaceae > Lolium > Lolium multiflorum. The sequence continues at coordinate 207,094,121 of CM061751.1, forward strand.
TTGGTGGCAAGACTTGATCAACCTTGTTAACAAATACTTTTTATATGCATAGAGGAGGTAAACAACATCTCTTTCTTCCTCCACTTGTTCTACTTGCTGTAGCACTTTTGTTTTGTAAAGTTCCTCAGTTAGTTAGAGATTTCAAAAAATTTCCTGGCCAGTAATAATAAACTTAATACCCAGAAATGTGCATTTTTCAAAGTTTTCAAAAAATCCACAAAAATTATACCATTGGTCCTATTTTTCGACGAGGCACCTGGGAGCACTGGGATGACTGGGGCACCCCAGGGTGGCACCCACAGGCCGGCGCGGCCAAGGGGGGCGCCACCCTGGTGTGTGGGCACCCTTTGCCCCATTTCAGCATCTCTTCCTCCCACTTTCTTCTCTCTCCGAAAAAACTCGTAGTTCCTCTCACTCGCGTTTTTGCTCAAGAGCTCCGATTTCTCGATCTCTTTGCTCAGCCCAGATTTCTGTCTGAAATTTGGCACATTTGCTCTTCGGTATGTGACTCCTCCAACCATCCAAGTAGAATTTTGTTTGGTTGAGTATATCTTGAATATTTTGCTGCTGTAGGTAACATGTTTAGTGAGCTTGCATGCTTGTTCTAAGTGGTAGAAACTAGCTTTGATGCATGATTAGTACTCTAGCAAGTTCCTATGGTAGTTTCCCTCAATTATATGTCACCAAATCAGATTTTATATTGTTTGTTGAAAAATTTCAGAAAAGGGGGATGGACAACTTTAACTTTGGAGAAGTGTTCCAAGGGGAGACAACAAGCACGGGGAGGCCCTCGAGGTCATCCACCCGATTCAGGCAATCCTACAATGAGGATCTCATCGCACCAAGCTTCGCACCCGAGGAGGACAATGGAGTCCCTAATGCTTCATCCTTCCCATGTTATGACTTTTTGAGAAATGCAGGTTTGTTGGATGATTTCTTGACCCTTGTCGGTAAGGCGGGTTTAACCACCTATGTGGGAGATGAGAGTGAGCAATACTACACGCTCACTAAAATCTTTGTGGAGAGCTTCAAGTTCAACAATAAGCACTTTCACCCGACAGTTTCATTCAAGATCTATGGTAAACCTATTACTATGAAGTTGGACAATTTTTGTGCTGCATTAGGTATTGTCCCTGTAGGTACAGCAAGGAAGATCGAGGACAACCCCAAGGAATTGCTGGAGCTCTATCGAGGGATCACCAATGATGATTGTCGCACCATTCAGCGCGGCAAGATAAGAAACATTCAACTCCCCGCCATTAAGTATTTTGCTTATTACATTGGCACTAGCATTCTTGGTAGGGAGAACACTAGTAACATATCTAGCTATCACCTTGGTTTCTTAATTGCTGCACTCACTGGGGACACACCTTATCATCTTGGTGCTCTTGTTGCTCGCCGCTTGTCTAACAAAGGGCCTATATTTGGAGGAATTATTGCTTCGCGCATTTTAGCATATTTAGAGCTTCCTCTTGACCCTACTGATGTAAAAATAACCCCTGTGAGGCTCGATATTGCTGCTATGAAGAGTCACCAATTTGTTACGGCTGACTCTAGTTTAGATAACATTGTCTATAGAATATTGTTTGCTGACGGGGAAGAGAGGGAAATTCTTTTGCCGCAGCCAGATTTGTTCAGCATTGACAGGAAACCATGGTCGCGCTCTAAGGAGGAGGTGGATGAGCAATTGAAGATACAAGGCTTCCACCAGCAGCATGACTCCGAGGATGCCGAGCCCTCTTATAACTACACCGTCACGTATCCGGGTGCTTCTTCCAGCACATACCCGGAATATGATCCATCTTCGTCGTACTACGAAGGTGCTACTTCATGGGCACCATGGGATTGATCTCCACTTAGGAAAAAGCCTAAGCTTGGGGGGAGGTATACCGGCATCACTCATTATTTTCATATTATGGTTGCTGGATACTTGTATATACTTGTTGAGTTTCTTTGAGTGGTTTTCTAATGAGAGGAAGATGATATTTGGGGAGGTGCTGCCTGAAAACAGATTCTGGACTGTCACTAGAAAAATTCGTGCGCACAGCCAGAATGTTATTTTGAGCTGCCAATTTTTGTGCATGTTCCCCAGGTTATTATCTAACTTTCATTAGTTGAAGACTTTTCGAACTGAGCAACGAAAGATTTTTGTAAAAATCGATTTCTGTACTGCTGTCAAGTTTTGGCAGATTTCTGTCGTCTCGCTTTTCTGTGTTTCTTTTAGTTTTCATTTTCTTATTCGTACTTTGTTTCTTTCCTAAAACATGAAAACACCAAAAATATTTCTGTTGTTTCTCTTCACCACTTGTTTATTTTAGTTTCTTGCTTTTATCTTGCTTTATTTGCTATCCTTGGTTTGCTATAAGAAAATCCAAAAAGATTTTGCTTTGTTTGCTTGTTTCCTTTTGTTCTTGCTTCCAAATTCGAAAACACCAAAAAATATTTGCTGTTCTTCTTTGGTTTTGTAAAGTTCTTTATGATTTCAATGGTCTTCGGTGGCTGGAGCGTGGTTTTCATTCCATATTATTCAAGCTACACAAGTGAAAAGGCAATAATGACGATCTACGACAATCTGATTGTGGTGAGAGGCTGGTATGAACTCTATTTGTTTTCATTTTTGTACATATACTCATCCATGTGAGCATGCTTGGTTGGTTCATGTGAGGTATATGTCATTTAAGAAAGTCTAGTAGTTCATGATCTCTCATGTTAAGCTCCAATTTATTAATATGAGTAGCATGTCATGGATGTTTGCTTGCATTGTTTTATTCATAAATAGGTATGATATTGTGGTATCCTCCTCTGAATAATTCGTTTGAATTAACTTGGCACATGCTCACGCATGTATATGACTGAACAAAAGTCAATTAAGCCTCGATGATTTACATTACTTCAGAGTTCTTGTATCACTCTTATGCCTCAGTTAATTTATTTTGCTGCAAGCATGATTATGACAGTTACTGCTCTCTTGATTTGTCGCTCCCTAGTCTTTTGCTAGCTTTCACTTGTACTGAGCGGGAACGCTGCTCGTGCCTCCAAACACATGAAAACCAAGTTATTCCAGAGTGTCCACCATAAATACCTATGCATGGCATTTCAAACCATTCCAAGTAAATTCTCATGTGCTACCTTTGAACCTTCAAAATGCTTCTCAATTTGTGTTAATGTTTCATAGCTCATGAGGAAGTATGTGGTGTTTATCTTTCAACCTTGTCATTTACTCTTGATGGACTTTCATATGGACTAGTGGCACATCCGCTTATCCAATAATTTTGCAAAAAGAGCTGGCAACGGGGTTCCCAGCCCCAAATTAATTAACCTTCATAAATTTATAAATAGACACTCCTCCATGGTATGTGATTGTTGGTTGGCACCCGAGGATTTGGTTAGCCATGGCTTGAGAAAGCAAAGGTGGGGAGGAGTGTCATCTAAATAAAACTAAAATAAAAGGCACTCCTTCATGGTATGAGATTGTTGGAAGGCACCCGAGGATTCGGTTAGCCATGGTTTGTGAAAGCAAGGTTGGAAGGAGTGCCACCGAAAAATAAAATTTCATGGGAGCCGCTCTTGAAAGTCTGGTTGACGAGGTAGTTAGAGTACCCATTACCATTCGTTGACAACAACAAACACCTCTCAAAACAATTTTACTCCTGTTTTAAAAATGAAAAGCTCTAGCGCATGTTAATCCCTGCTTCCCTCTGCGAAGGGTCAATCTTTTACTTTTACATTGAGTCTTCATCCTTTCTTTGAGTACTTTCTTGAGAGCACAACTGTCATTCTTAGTGTAATATGCTTGTCTCAAAATATGATTGATTGTGGTATAACTTTGATGCTTTTATCTTTGACAATCACTATTTCTAGTCTTTCTATGAACTTCAGAGGTGCCTGAGCATTTATGTTTTGCTGATCAAACATGGGCAAGCGAGATACCACTCTATCATACTCTTTTATGAACATTGCAATCCTGCTTATATACATGATTCATGATGCTTATTATTAATTGTTGGTACCTTTCCATGATTGACATAGCTATTAGATGATCTTATTTGCATGTATCTTATTATGAATTGCCTAAGTGTTAGCCATAGCATGAGAATATTTACATCATATGAACAAATGTGTTCGTGAAAGTTCTTTTATCGCTCAGTTGTTAACTGAATTGCTTGAGGACAAGCAATAAGCTAAGATTGGGGGGAGTTGATACGTCCAAAACGTATCTACTTTCCCGAACACTTTGCTATTGTTTTGCCTCTAATTTGTGTATTTTGGATGCAACTAACACGGACTAACGCTGTTTTCAGCAGAACTGTTCTGGTGTCTCGTTTTTGTGCGAAATCCAACTTTCAGGAAAATCCTTGGAATTTATGCGAAGGTCCTATTTTCCCAGAATACGGAGCCGAAGGGCAAGCCAGGTGGGGGCACGGGGCCCCACACTAGGCCGGCGCGGCCCGGGAGGGCCGCGCGGCCTAGTGTGTGGCCTCGGCTGGCCCCCGACGCCCTCTTTCGGACTACTTATTGCCTTCGACCTAAAACGCACGGGAGAAGTCGGTCGCAATCCTCCGAACGCCGCCACTCCGTCTCGGGAGCCGAAGTCTCCGTTCGGCACTCCGCCGGACGGGGAATTGGAGGAGATCATCGCCATCATCACCACCGATGCCTCTCCATCGACCAGCCATGTTTCCCCCATCCATGTGTGAGTAATTCCCCGCTGTAGGCTGAAGGGGATGGTAGGGATTGGATGAGATTGGTCATGTAATAGTATAAGATTGTTAGGGCATAGTGCCTAGTGTCCGTAATTGGTACTTTGATGATATTGTTGCAACTTGTTATGCTTAATGCTTGTCACTAGGGCCCGAGTGCCATGATCTCAGATCTGAACATGTTATTATTTCATCATGATATTCATTGTTTATGGTCTTACCTGCAAGTTGTATACACATGTCGCTGTCCGAACCAATGGCCCCGAAGTGAAGAAGGACAACCGGAGGGGATGGTAGTGATGTGAGGATCACATGTGTTCACGGAGTGTTAATGCTTTGCTCCCGTACTCTATTAAAAGGAGTACCTTAATATCCAGTAGATTCCCTTGAGGCCCGGCTCGGCTGGTAGGACAAAAGATGTTGTGCAAGTTTCTCATTGCGAGCACGTACGACTATAATTGGAACACATGCCTATTGATTGCTTTGTACTTAGACACCGTTTTATTATTATCTGCAAATGCCTTGCTTGATTATTACATGAGTTTCTCTCATCCATGCAACGCCCATTATCCGTCCCCGTGCGTACAGTATTTTAATCCTGCTGTTTACTATAATCACTCTGCTGTCTGTTACTCTGTCTGTTATTTCACTAACGCTACTTGATGGCGTGTAACTCACACGTTCGTTGGGAACCCCAAGAGGAAGGTATGATGCGCACAGCAGCAAGTTTTCCCTCAGAAAGAAACCAAGGTTTATCGAACCAGGAGGAGCCAAGAAGCACGTTGAAGGTTGATGGCGGCGGGATGTAGTGCGGCGCAACACAGGGATTCGGCGCCAACGTGGAACCTGCACAACACAACCAAAGTACTTTGCCCCAACGAAACAGTGAGGTTGTCAATCTCACCGCTTGCTGTAACAAAGGATTAGATGTATAGTGTGGATGATGATTGTTTGCGAAAGTAGAACAAGTATTGCATTTGTATTTCGGTATAGAGAATTGGACCGGGGTCCACAGTTCACTAGAGGTGTCTCTCCCATAAGATAAACAGCATGTTGGGTGAACAAATTACAGTTGGGCAATTGACAAATAAAGAGGGCATGACCATGCACATACATATTATGATGAGTATAGTGAGATTTAATTGGGCATTACGACAAAGTACATAGACCGCCATCCAACTGCATCTATGCCTAAAAAGTCCACCTTCAGGTTATCATCCGAACCCCTCCAGTATTAAGTTGCAAAGCAACAGACAATTGCATTAAGTATGGTGCGTAATGTAATCAACAACTACATCCTTAGACATAGCATCAATGTTTTATCCCTAGTGGCAACAGCACAACACAACCTTAGAACTTTCTGTCACTGTCCCAGTATCAATGTAGGCATGAACCCACTATCGAGCATAAATACTCCCTCTTGGAGTTACAAGCATCTACTTAGCCAGAGCATCTACTAGTAACGGAGCATGCAAGATCATAAACAACACATAGACATAACTTTGATAATCAACATAACAAGTATTCTCTATTCATCGGATCCCAACAAACGCAACATATAGAATTACAGATAGATGATCTTGATCATGTTAGGCAGCTCACAAGATCCGACAATGAAGCACAATGGGGAGAAGACAACCATCAAGCTACTATTCGTGCCATTCAGGGTAGACTACTCACACATCACTCCGGAGGCGACCATGGCGGTGTAGAGTCCTCCGGGAGATGAATCCCCTCTCCGCAGGGTGCCGGCGATCTCCTGGATCCCCGAGATGGGATCGGCGGTGGCGGCGTCTCTGGAAGGTTTTCCGTATCGTGGCTCTCGGTGCGGGGTTTCGCGACGGAGGCTTTAAGCGGAAGGGCAAGTCGGGGGCACGGGCCCCACACCACAGGCCGCGCGGCCAAGGGGGGCGCCGCCCTAGGGTTTGGGCACCTCGTGGCCCCACTTCGTTGACTCTTCGGTCTTCCGGAAGCTTCGTGGCAAAATAGGACCGGCGTTGATTTCGTCCAATTCCGAGAATATTTCGTTACTAGGATTTAAAACCAAAAACAAAGAAAACAGGAACTGGCACTTCGGCATCTTGTTAATAGGTTAGTTCCAAAAAACGAATATGACATAAAGTGTGCATAAAACATGTAGATAACATCAATAATGTGGCATGGAACATAAGAAATTATCGATACGTCGGAGACGTATCAGTTATAAAATTCTCTCAAATCTTGCGAGCAAGTCTGTTTCCAGGTGCAGCTGAATTGACAACTCCGTTGTTAAGGCTTTCAAGTATTCTTTGTCTCCCCTTGTGTCGAATCAATAAATTGGGTTTTACTACCCGCGAAGACTGCTGCGATCCCCTATACTTGTGGGTTATCAATGGACTAGAACATCCTAAATAATTAAGAGGAGAAGTAAGACGCTAAACAATAGTGCAAGAATTGTGTTCCAAAACCATGGGAACTGTGTCAAGTACATCAGAACCCTAGTTACATGGTAAGAACACATGGTAGTATAATAGTTATATTCCAATAGTTATGTGTTTAGAGTAACAATGTTAGAACCTAGAGATATTATGTGAGGTAATCCTCAACATAATGAAGCTAAGTTAGAACTTCCAAACAAAATTAGGTTAACCTTAATTATCCCAAACCACTTTGTTTCAAGTTTATCTCATTGCAATTGTGCAATTCAGGTAAATGTTAAAACAAACAGTAGAAAGCCATATATACATGCTAAGTATCACGATATAAACCTATATTATGTGGTGTTATATACTACACATCTCAGCCTGATGTTTAGAGATGTCATACTCAACTATTATATTCAGGCTTATGATGGTGTGTACTATAAACACAAAGCTGAATCTTCTTGGATTTTATTGGATTTTCATGGTTTGACTAGATCCATACATGAAGTTTGACGTTGATATGCAAATGCATGTTGCAATATCCAGTTCTTACTTGATGATATAGATCTAGAGGGTAATGGTATTCGTGTGAGGAAGTGACGAATTCTGAACATTTTGAAGACAAGATGAAGGTTCATCAGAAGAAGGAGTAAAATTGTGGGAAGCAACCACAATACTCTGAAGGAAGTGCCAATCAAAATTCATGCTTTACCTCAACAGAGGAGTACTTTAGTACATAAGAAAGTATGAAGGTAAGAAATCTAATGATTATGGTGAAGCTGAAGCAGATCCATAGTTAATGTAGAAGAGGGAATGCATGGGAAATCACTTAGGATACTATATTCATAGTGTCAGCTAGTGGTTTTCTTGCAAAATAAACCCTGAATGAAGGAAGATGATATATGAAACCATAGCAGATATAAGAAGACCACAGTTGGTATCAGAAGACCACAGCTGGTATAGGATCAATACTGCGAGGTAAAGTTGAAGATGTCCCGACCAATTCGTCAAAACCTATAATAGAGTACACTTTTAGATAACAAATAGCCACAGTTGGTATCAAATAACTCACACTGATATCAAATAAACCACAGTTGGTATAAGATAAACCACAACTGGTAGAACAAATAAAATTTTGCCAGTCAAATAATTAAGACCTATAAACATTTAGTCAAAGGATTCATGTTGGATGTCCACGATTGAGTGGATACACCACAAAGATTCTTCGCAAAACCTTAGAGGAATATAAATCATAAACAAGACCTAGACCAATAATCTTATCATAAGTCCAATAGTTGGAAGAAAAGGAGTTGAAAAACATAAGAAAACTCTAAGGGGTAGAGTAAAGATCGAGTTGAATGTACAATGACTCAATACTTTGAGCAAAATAGAAGAAGAGGGTCTGAACTGAGAGGAAGTTCGATCTTATTTTCATAAGATTGTTGGACACTGAAGTCAGACCAGAAGCCGAGGTATATACCTCGAGGAAATAAGAAGGGGACTATAACTTAAGAAAGTGGGAAATATTTACTCAGAAGTACGATAGCTCAAGTAAACTAAGGTTAATGAAGTTGGACGAAGAAAATACCGTAGACCAAATATAGCTCAAGAAGATCAAAGACTGAAGGAGTTTAACAATACCAAAATCAAAGACTAATAGAAGGATTCCTTTCATGGAACCTAAATAACCCAAAATATTTATAGGTGTCAACTATAAACCATGATTGGATGGACTAAATGAGTCCAATCCATTCTTAGGAAAATAAACCATCACGATCATTTCCAAGGTAAGTACCTTACCTTACCAAGTACCATTATTGCAGTTTCGGTAGTAAGGGAAAACAAAGACCTATTTCACCAATTAGGAATTTGTTATCAAATTAGTCTTCAGTTAAGACTAGCAGCACCAGAAGAAGTCCCAATCATTGAATCTTCAATGAGAAAGGAAACACGATGATGATATTGAAAGAAATCATGGAATTGAAGTAAGAAGCCATGGCTCAGAGACAGACACTAGTGGATTCCAGGAAGAATCTGGACAAGGGATATATTCAATGATATCCAGTGAGATCAATACGGAGTTCGAGAGAAGTCGTAGTCTGCACAAGTCAGATCCAAACTCCGAAACGTGAGAGAGTTCAAACTTCGAGGACGAAGTTTAGTTTAAGGGGTAGAGACTGTAATATCCCAGGTATTGGGGTTACAAAAATAGAGGAAACAGATGTGTGCATTGCATTCATGCATAGAAAAATCCGGGGAATTTTCGCGCTTTAAAGTAAAAACAGTCACAGTAACTGAAGTTTCACTTGACCTTGGTGGAATTGAAGTAGCTCATCAAGTCCAGTGCTATAAACCTCAATGTGACTTTGCTAAAACCTTGTTTTGGGTAGAGATAAGTTGATCTAAGGGGTTAGATCAAATGGAATTAAAATCAACACAAGAACTTATTAATCAAGGATCAACTACTTGATCTTATTAAAGATCACAACATGATATTCCTTGCCATAACATATGAACATATATTCAATTATAAATCAAGTAACAATAAAATGAAGAAACCATTCTTCACTTATCTTTTCCATGTCCTAAGACTAATCTATGATCCTACCATGAAACCTCATGGTAGTCATTCCACTTCCACATTGGAATTATAACAAGGAGATCCACTCAAGAAGTATAAATTCCTCTCTATTACAAATAGTTTTACATCAAACCTAGAGAGGTGAGAGTCCTATTTTATTTAGGGAAGCAATGACAAACCTTGAGGCAAATCTTGGATATAAATATCCATATGATCACAACATCATCTTCAAGAGGAACCCTAGAGTATTATTCAAGTCCTTCCCAAATAACAAAGACCATTCATACTAATCCAAGCTTTACCTATTTAAGAATAAAGGACAACATTTGAACTAAAGTATTAGGAGTTAAACCATTTCATCTGGGAGTGGTGAGATAGCCAATACCAAATGGAGTAAGATCATATCCATGAATTGATGAAGTAAAGTAGTAACTAATCCAACTAAGCATCTAGGTGGAGACTTAACCCTTTACTATCTAATGAGATCTTATGAGCACACCATAAACCCTAGAATAATCCATTCCTATATAAGAGAGCTCAAGATAAGGTGTTACACTCAAGTTAGTGAGGCAACACTTGGATTTGAGGGGAGGAACTATCCATATACCCAGATAAGTATCAACATTGCTTAAGTAAAACCCTAACAGAATATCTCAGGCATTTTCCTGGGATATAAAACTATTGAGACAACCATGACCATGTCCATCCTAGAAAGTAAAATAGAAGTGCTATACCTTAATTGATCAAGACAATGCTTGATCATGGAAGTGAGAACCCCATTTAATGAGAGATCCTTAGGAAGCCAAACCTTGATCATTATAAATTGAGTAATGATCATAAACCCTAAGAACTTGAGGTAAAGATATTAAGAACAAGTTGATCATGCCTAATATATGATCATGCTTTGGAGATATGTGAGGATAAGTTAAACCCTAATAGGATAAGTAGAATCTTACCACATCTATATTTCATTCATTCATCAATTAAAGAACCTAAGAAACCTTAGAGTCAAACTCTATACCTTGTATGGTGAGAAACCATCCATCCATATGACCAAAGTTAACTATAAAAAGAACTATAACAACTTTAGTTACTTTAACAATAGATTAAGGATAGAATAGAAATCTATTGGTATAATATAAAAACAATTCTCAAGTCCTTAGTAAGTAAAGCAGAATAGAAACAAATAAGCAAATTACCAAATTACTTTGGTTAGGGGAGATTAAACCCTAGCAAATGCAATGTGATGTCATCTCAACTCTACAAATTAGAATTATACCTCAACCCTAGTTTATGTATCACTATGGTGATCATAATATGAAACCAGGCCATAATTGAGATCCAAACCAATTGCCATTAGGTGAATATGATGAGAACCCTAGAATTGCTCACTAGTTAAAGCTTATGCTTAAATATGGAACTTAAGAATAATCTAGTGCTAAACTCTATAATTAGATCCATAGGTGGTGATCAACCACTTATCATTATAACCAAGACCCAACCTTGAGGAGAGTAATATCTACTCTAGATAATTCAAAGTGTTAATAGATCATAACACAAATGCTAATTTAATATGGGTTATCATCAAACCTTCAAAACTATAATGAAATGTTGCTCACATGAAATAACATACAAGTGATTAATTTCTCAAATAGGAACTAAGAAATAATCACCATTTCAGAAATACCTGGAGATGAAGGTATCAACTCTTATGTTTCTAAATTGAATGGAATTAATAACAAAAGGAAATTTAAGTGAAAATATCAATTCATGTTTAATTGCTATTTTGAGTAAAGTTCACAAATATACAAATAATCTAATATAAAATATGAATTCAAATAAAATAGTAAACAATAGTCAGTATACCAAATCTTGATTGAATCAACATAACAAATATTTGCAAACAGTATTGAATTCAAATAGGAATTCAAATAGGAAGTATAAAACAGAAAATAAAAACAGAAAAGGAAAAGAAGAGAAAAACACTTACCTGGCCGAGCAGCCCACCACACCGCCCAGCTACCGGCCCAAGCCGCAGGCCCAACCAACCCCTGCTTTCGCCAAGCCATTGTCTCCTCTCTCGCATGAACGCCACCGAGACAACGGTGACTCTTCTCCCCCGCCCACCTCACCGTCGATGACGGGATGCTTCGGCGCCATAAAAAACTCGGATGCCCTATCTCGCTTCTCATCATGTCCCATTCGCGCCACATCGTAACCCGGACCCACCGGTGACCACTATCGCTATCCGGCCTCGTCAGCCACCTCTTGTTCATCACTCCATCCCAATCTCTCGCTTGCTCTCGCCTCACCAACATCAACTACGGCCGCCGGAGCTGGAAGAAGACAAGGAGTGGAGCCTCCTCCCGAAGGGCCTCGGTGATGCGCCATGTCGAGTAGAGCATCCAGACGGAAGGAATCGTCCAGGGGAGCGTTGGATAAAGTTAATTCGATGTTTCCCTTTCGCTCGGGCTCGCCAGCAGTCCTCAAAATCGCCGTCATCTCCGATCATCCCCAACCTCGCTGACCATCTGAACATAATCAGGGTGAGTGTACGCGCTCAGAGAACTCTTAATTACGCAATTTCATCAACCGTAGCATACAAATCGAAATCCCGCCGGAGTTGCTCCACCATGGGCTTAATCTCCGGCGATGCTCCGGCGCTCCACCCGAGAAACCAACACCACCAACAGACTCAGCGTGTCGAGAGGGTTCGGGTAGTGGTAGCCGCGCATCCGGGGGTGCGGTAAATTGGCGGCGCCACCGCGCGCTGACTCGCCGGGGTTTAACCGCCGGTAGGGTCAAACTCCCGGTCAACTTTGATTGGTCGCTGCTCACATGGCAGCCGACGTGTCACTGACCCCACAGGTCAGTGACTAGGGTTAGGGTAGGCCACGGTACAAAACATTTTGTTATTTATCTTAAATTACAGAAAGTTGTTGAATCTTTGCAAGAGTTTACAAAATTCATTTTAACTCGAAAAAATACATATGAGATATCAAAATGATCCTAAAAATAAACTCTATCCAATAAAAATATAAAATAAATTTTTATTTTTAATAAAAATTCAATTAATTAATACTTGTTATTTAAGCCTTTAATTTTAATTCTAAATTCAATTAAAATTCAATAATTAGTAAAAATTACCAAAATTAAATAAAAACCAGTAAATAAATAAATAAAACATTAAAATTAATTTTCTTTATTTGTTATTTTGTTAAATCATTATTTTAAACCCTGATTAATAATTACCCTAATTATTAATTGTTTAAAAATAATAAATGCCAAATTCAATATTATTTTTTTATTTAGAAGTTATTAATAACTTCAAATTCAAAATGAAGTTATTAATCATAGAACTATATGGTAAATAGTAAACCCTAGTTCCATAAGGAAGAAAACTAGGAACTCATCATTTCATGTGTAATCTTAAACCCTAAATTCATTTAGAAACCTAGCTCTATTATTACATGAGAACCTTAACCTGCCTCTAACCTAAACCCTAGGTTAGAACATATGATCATGATACTTTGATTTCATTCATAGCTCCATAGTAGCAACTAAACAAGTGCCATACCTACATAAAATAATAGAGACCCATCTCTAATACATTGGTATTGCATGTGTTCATCTTCATCGGACTTAGATAATCAAGTAGGGTTAACCAAGTGTAAACCCTAGATCCTATTACCAAAACAATCATCCTTAACTATCCATGATTAGCATCACACCAATGTGATGAACCTCAGGAGCCAATTACCTAACCACTAAACCCTACTAGTGTTGGATACTTATCAACCATCCTATTTAGGAGCCAATTATTCCTTACTTAATAGAACCAACAGTAAAGCCTAGACCACCTCAACCCTAATTGATATACTTCTTATTATTTAAGAAGTATGTTCTTCAAAAGTTATTCTTTTGAAGTAAATAAACAATCATCATCAACCCTGCTTATAAGGACCTATAAACCCTAGCTAGCTATCACCAATAAGATAAACCAATCTTGATAGCAACCTTGTATGAATAATTGCTTAGAATGCCCAGGCTTAATTCAACCTTACAAGCTCTAGGTGTTGATGAATCCAACTAGGTTGTGATCCATCTACTACTTACTCCAGAAACCAATTAGAACCATAGAAAACCATAGAACCCCACAAACCTAATTATCATACTTGTTCTTTATTAAAGAACATGTTCTTCAAAAGTTATTCTTTTGAATTATATAATAAGTAATCATCAACCATGCATTATAGGACTTAAAATTGACAACTGCTCTTTACTTATTATACAACTACTATTCCTGGGTGTGTATGATTGTTACTATTCATTTTACCACCTGCTTATGATTCTAAAGCAACACAACCCTGAATAAGAACCTTGTTTGTGAATCATTCTAAAAGTGCAACACACCCAGAACTAATCATTACCACTCACTAATCCTAAATCATCGGGGTTAGGTCACGCTTAGAGCGATTGCATCTCATACTTATGCATTATTGCATCCTTGCCAATCTTTTAAACATCGTCCTTACCGGATGATGATGCTATTTCAGAATTTGGAGTTATTGCGTATCGAAGACCTTGCCTGCATAATCTTGCAGTCAAGAAAGGCAAGTTCATCACTTGCTCATGTCATTTGAGTATTTTTACCAAATTACTTGCAAAGTACTATGTTTATCACTATTGCATAAAAGCAAAACCACTATTTTCATAACTATGAATATGACTATGTGGTGGGCAATGGAACCATGGATTGTGTTGATATGGTGGAGGTTCCATTGCAAGGGTTTATATCCATCTAGGATTAAACAACAAATGTCGTCCAGTGATTCTTGTGCCGTAATACCCGTGTTAACCATAAGATCTGGAGTGGGACGGAATAGTCAATCATATTTCCACCTCTTGTACATCAACGGATGCGCTTTACCGTAGAACACTTGTATTCCAAGGGGGCAAGCGGTAGGCTGGGGAAGCCTTAAGTCCCCACGGCAGAGACCGTAGTTACACTTGTCGTGAGGATCAGGTTGTAGGGTGGGGTCCCAAGTCCCCACGGTATTGCGGTCTATGAGGGGTTGCATCTACCGGCGAAGGAGTTTGGTTCGATCCCAGACTGTCGTCGTGGTCGGGGTCCACCCTAAAATGGGAATCATGGGACCGGCGAGGACCCAGGGTCGGGGCATGCAACAAAGGGTGGGTGTATGAGGTAGCGGAGGAATATGATTGGCTATGACCTTATACCGGCCTCACACCAAAGGAAGTGTGGACGGGGAGTACGCCCGGTTGGCACCAAGGTTAAGATCTCTTATGGGTAAAGCAATACACCTCTGCAGAGTGTAATGAATCGTGACCTGTCACTCCCTATTCCGGGATATGGAACTGCGAACGTTGCCGGAAAGGAACTCCATGAAGTTCTAGTAAACCGGTGAAGGCTGACGGACATAGCTCTTCTGAATAAAAGCAACCTTTTGAAGAAATGGTTATGAAAACCTTCATTGGTATTAGACTTTTTGGTCTAGTGTTGTAGCTAGTGCATTAAACACCTCTTTCCTATAATGAACTTGTTGAGTACGCTTGTACTCATCCCACTCTTAAATCCTGCTTAGATATGGAGGCATCGAAGGAGGATATACAGTGCAACTCGAAGATCGAGGAGTCAACAACTACTTCAAGGGACACGAACCTGTCAGAAGAGTCAAACACCTCATCCAACAAGGATAAAACCTAGTTTAGCAATAGAAAGGAACTTTCCTAAACCTAGCTCCTATTTAGCTAGAATCTATTCATAGCCTATAGCTAGTTAAATACTCTACAAATAGAGTTCGTGATAAGACTAGACGAGTCATTCTTCTGGAGTTTATTTGCAGTTTTACCTCATTGTAAAGTAGGAGGCTATGATGATCTTATGTAACAGAGTCAATGTTGTAATTCTATAGACATGCCTTGGACCCGCATATGTTTCTGTTGTACCACTCTGAGCGATATAATACTAGTGGAACGGTGTTTCATTGGTGTTATATCAGACTTGCATACTACACCATGCAGTGGTATGCCGGGTCACCACAGCGTAGCATCGCACTTTTCCCCTTTTTGGCATCTTGATGCCAAAGGGAGAGAAGTGTTCTATTTAGGCCTTCTCTATGGGATTTGCATGGGCAGGGCACAAGCATATGCGTTTACCATTCCTCTATCGCTTGTATCCTCTTTTATGTCATTTATTTGAACAGGCTTGGTTTGTTGTTCAAACATATGTTATGTGTGGTTGTGAGACATTGTATTAGGATTTCAGAATTCTATATGTTGAGACCAAGGTTTATGATATGGTGTTTTCTTATATATCCGGTATTATATATCTCCATATGGGTATGATCTCTATCACCTTGTCTCAACTTTATATATGCCTATGTCTCTTGTTTTGAGCTCATGTTGGATATCTTGTGTTGAGGCACCTCGCACCTATATGTTGTGCATTTGTATTCAAATGCCAATTACTTATATGCACACATGTAGGGGGAGTGCCTCTATGTTTTGCCAACACGTTGGCTCTCTATCTTGTGCTTTTATTGCAAATCCGTATATTGTCATCAAACACCAAAAAGGGGGAGATTGAAAGAACATCTTGATACGTCTCAAATGTATCTATAATTTATTATGTTCCATGCAAGTTTTATGACAATACTCACATGTTTTATATACACTTTATATCATTTGATGCATTTTCCAGCACTAACCTATTAACAAGATGCCGAAGCGCCAGTTCCTGTTTTCTGATGTTTTTGGTTTCAGAAATCCTACACAGGAAATATTCTCGGAATTGGACGAAACAAAATCCCACGGTCTTATTTTCCACGGAGCCTTCCAGAACACCGAAGAGGAGACGGAGAGGGGCGACGAGGCGGCCACACCACAGGGGGCGCGGCCCCACCCCCGCGCCGCCTTATGGGGTGGGACCCTCGAGCGTCCCCGACTCGCGCTCGCGCCTATATAATCTCTCGTCGCGAAAACCTAGTACCGAGAGCCACGATACGAGAAAATCGAGACGCCGCCGCCGTCAACCCTACCTCGGGGTTGTGAAGATCGCCTCCGGCACCCTGCGGAGGGGAATCATCACCGGAGGGATCTACATCACCATGCCCGTCCGACTGATGCGTGAGTAGTTCATCCTTGGACTATGGGTCCATAGCGTAGCTAGATGGTTGTCTTCTCCTCTTGTGCTATCATGTTTAGATCTTGTGAGCTGCCTATCATGATCAAGATCATCTTATTATAATGCTACATGTTGTGTTTGTTGGGATCCGATGAATATGGAATACTATGTGATACGTCTCCGACGTATCGATAATTTCTTATGTTCCATGCCACATTATTGATGTTATCTACATGTTTTATGCACACTTTATGTCATATTCGTGTATTTTCTGGAACTAACCTATTAACAGAGAAGTGCCGGTTCCTGTTTTCTGCTGTTTTTGGTTTCATAAATCCTAGTAACGAAATATTCTCGGAATCGGACGAAATCAACGCCCAGGTTCCTATTTTTCCTAAGCATCCGTAACCCCGAGAGCCACCAGGGAGGGGGCACAGGCCCACCAAACCCTAGGCGGCGCGGCCAGGGGGGGGCCGCGCCACCCTATGGTGTGGGCACCCCTTCGACCCTCTGGCGCCGCCTCTTCGCCTATATAAAGCCCCTGGATCGAAAACCCTGAGGCGTTCGACGAAACCCACAGAAACCTTCCAGAGCCGCCGCCATCGCGAAGCCAAGATCTGGGGGACAGGAGTCTCTGTTCCGGCACGCCGCCGGAACGGGGAAGTGCCCCCGGAAGGCTTCTCCATCGACACCGTTGCCATCTCCACCGCCATCTTCATCATCGCTGCCGCTCCCATGAGGGAGGAGTAGTTCTCCATCGAGGCTCGGGGCTGTACCGGTAGCTATGTGGTTCATCTCTCTCCTATGTACTTCAATACAATAATCTCATGAGCTGCCTTACATGATTCATATATGATGATGCTTGTAATCTAGATGTCATTATGCTAGTCAAGTGAGTTTTACTTGTGATCTCCGGAGACTCCTTGTCCCACGTGTGTAAAGGTGACAGTGTGTGCACCGTGTGGGTCTCTTAGGCTATATTTCACAGAATACTTACTCACTGTTATGAAGAGCATAGTGAGGTGCTTATTTATATCTCTTTATGATTGCAATGTGTTTGTATCACAATTTATCTATGTGCTACTCTAGCAATGTTATTAAAGTAGTTCTATTCCTCCTGCATGAATGTAATGGTGACAGTGTATCAATCCGTGTTAGTACTTGGTTTATGCTATGATTATGATCTCTTGTAGATTATGAAGTTAACCATTGCTATGATAGTATTGATGTGATCTATTCCTCCTACATATGCATGAAGGTGACGGTGTGCATGCTATGTTAGTACTTGGTTTAGTCTTTTGATCTATCTTACACTATAAGGTTACTAAAATATGAACATTAATTGTGGAGCTTGTTAACTCCGGCATTGAGGTTCGTGTAATCCCGCAATGTGTTCATCATCCAACAAGAGGTAGAGTATGCATTTATCTATTCTGTTATGTGATCAATGTTGAGAGTGTCCACTAGTGAAAGTGTAATCCCTAGGCCTTGCTCCTAAATACGTGCTATCGCTGCTTGTTTACTGTTTTACTGCGTTACTACTGCTGCCAATACCACCATCAACTACACGCCAGCAAGCTATTTTCGGCACCATTGCTACTGCTCATATATATTCATACCACCTGTATTTCACTATCTCTTCGCGAACTAGTGCACCTATTTGGTGTGTTGGGGACACAAGAGACTTCTTGCTTTGTGGTTGCGGGGTTGCATGAGAGGGATATCTTTGACCTCTTCCTCCTGAGTTCGATAAACCTTGGGTGATCCACTTAAAGGAAAACTTGCTGCTGTTCTACAAACCTCTTCTTGGAGGCCCAACACTGTCTACAGGAAAGGAGGGGGAACGTAGACATCAAGCTATTTTCTGGCGCTGTTGCCGGGGAGGAAAGGTAAAAGGTACTCACACTCCGGATCTCGGCTACTAAGCTATTTCCCGGCGCCGTAAGTACTCGAAGCTATTTCCTTTAGATCCTGCAATTGCATCTTTTTGTTTCTTGTTTACACTAGTTTGGCATAATGGACAAGAATGAGCTTCTATTTCTATTTCCTGATTTAAAACATGGATTGTTTGATGCGAAAATTAAAAAACCTATGGAATCTTATTTGCATGCTGGTAGTAATATTAGTATGAACGCTTTGAACACCATTGTTGATAATAATATAGAAAGTTCTAAGCTTGGGGAAGCTGGTTTTCATGATCTTTTTAGTCCCCCAAGCATTGAGGAGAAAATTTTCTTTGATGATACTTTGCCTCCTATTTATGATGATTATAATGATAGTGGTCTTTTGGTGCCACCTACTATGGAGAGTAAATTTTGTTGTGATTATACTATGCCTCCTACACATGATGAGAATAATAATGATAGCTACTTTGTTGAATTTGCTCCTGCTACAATTAATAAGAATAACTATGCTTTTGTTGGGAGTAGTACTAATTTTATGCATGAGACTCATGATAAGAATGCTTTATGTGATACTTATATTGTTGAGTTTGCTCATGACACTACTGAAAGTTATTATGAGAGAGGAAAATATGGTTGCAAAAATTTTCATGTTACTAAAACACCTCTCTATGTGCTGAAATTTTTGAAGCTACACTTGTTTTATCTTCCTATGCTTGTTACTTTGCTCTTCATGAACTTGTTTATTTACAAGATTCTTATGCATAGGAAGCATGTTAGGCTTAAATGTGTTTTGGATTTGCTTCTTGATGCTCTCTTTTGCTTCAAATACTATTTCTTGCAAGTGCATCATTAAAACTGCTGAGCCCATCTTAATGGCTATAAAGAAAGAACTTCTTGGAGATAACCCATGTGTTATTTTGCTACAGTACTTTGGTTTATATTTGTGTCTTGGAAGTTTTTTACTACTGTAGCAACCTCTCCTTATCTTAGTTTTGTGTTTTGTTGTGCCAAGTAAAGTCTTTGATAGTAAAGTCAATACTAGATTTGGATTACTGCGCAGAAACAGATTTCTTTGCTGTCACGAATCTGGGCAAAATTCTCTGTAGGTAACTCAGAAAATTATGCCAATTTACGTGAGTGATCCTCAGATATGTACGCAACTTTCATTCAATTTGGGCATTTTCATCTGAGCAAGTCTGGTGCCATTTTAAAATTCGTCTTTACGGATTGTTCTGTTTTGACAGATTCTGCCTTTTATTTCGCATTGCTTGTTTTGCTATGTGGGATGGATTTCTTTGTTCCATTAAACTCCAGTAGCTTTGAGCAATGTCCAGAAGTGTTAAGAATGATTGTGTCACCTCTGAACATGTGAGTTTTTGATTATGCACTAACCCTCTAATGAGTTTGCTTTGAGTTTGGTGTAAGGGTAGGAAGGAGGAGTATACTATAGATCAAGAAGAGTGAAAGCTCTAAGCTTGGGGATGCCCGGTGGTTCATCCCTGCATATTTCAGAAGACTAACATCTAAGCTGGGGGATAAAATCTTCTTCATCGATTATCAATTCTTCTCTTGAAACTATATTTTTATTCGGTCACATCTTATGTACTTTACTTGGAGCGTCTGTGTGCTTTTGTTTTTGTTTGTGTTTGAATAAATTGGATTACATCATGCTTGTGTGGGAGAGACACGCTCCGCTGGTTCGTATGAACACATGTGTTCTTAGCTCATAATATTCATGGCGAAGTTTCTCCTTCGTTAAATTGTTATATGGTTGGAATTGGAAAATGATACATGTAGTAATTGCTATAATGTCTTGGGTAATGTGATACTTGGCAATTGTTGTGCTCATGTTTAAGCTCTTGCATCATATACTTTGCACCTATTAGTGAAGAAATACATAGAGCATGCTAAAATTTGGTTTGCATAATTGGTCTCTCTAAGGTCTAGATAATTTCTAGTAAGGTGTTTGAACAACAAGGAAGACGATGTATAGTCTTATAATGTTTGTAATATGTCTTTTATGTGAGTTTTGCTGTACTAGTTCATACTTGTGTTTGTTTCAAAGAACCTTGCTAGCCTAAACCTTGTATCGAGAGGGAATACTTCTCATGCATCCAAATCCTTGAGCCAAACAACACTATGCCATTTGTGTCCACCATACCTACCTACTACATGGTATTTCCCGCCATTCCAAAGTAAATTGCTTGAGTGCTACCTTTAAACAATTCAAAATTTATCACCTATGATTTGTGTCAATGTTTTATAGCTCATGAGGAAGTATGTGGTGTTTATCTTTCAATCTTGTTGGGCAACTTTCCCCAATGGACTAGTGGCTTCATCCGCTTATCCAATAATTTTGCAAAAAGAGCTGGCAATGGGATTCCCAGTCCCAAATTAATTAACAAAAATAGACACTCCTCCATGGTATGTGATTGTTGGACGGCACCCGAAGGATTTGGTTAGCCATGGCTTGTGTAAGCAAAGGTTGGGAGGAGTGTCATCATAATAAAACTAAAATAAAAAGGCACTCCTTCATGGTATGAGATTGTTGGTAGGCACCCGAGGATTCGGTTAGCCATGGTTGTGAAAAGAAAGGTTGGAAGGAGTGCCATCCAAAAAATAAAATAAAATGGGAGCCGCTCTTTGAAGGTTTGTCTGGCAAGGGGGTTAGAGTACCCGCTACCATTCGTTGACAACAACATACACCTCTTAAAACTTTATTTTTTATGCTCTCTTTATGTTTTCAAAATCAAAGCTCTAGCACAAATATAGCAATCGATGCTTTCCTCTTTGAAGGACCATTCTTTTACTTTTATGTTGAGTCAGTTCACCTATTTCTCTCCACCTCAAGAAGCAAACACTTGTGTGAACTGTGCATTGATTCTTACATATTTGCATATTGCATTTGTTATATTGCTTTGCATTGACAATTGTTCATGAGTTATACATGTTACAAGTTGAAAGCAACCGCTGAAACTTAATCTTCCATTGTGTTGCTTCAATGCCTTTACTTTGAATTATTGCTTTATGAGTTAACTCTTATGCAAGACTTATTGATGCTTGTCTTGAAGTGCTATTCATGAAAAGTCTTTGCTATATGATTCACTTGTTTACTCATGTCATATACATTGTTTTGATCGCTGTTCTATGCTTTACAAATAGTATGATCAAGGTATGATGGCATGTCACTCCAGAAATTCTTTTATTATCGTTTCTCGGGACGAGCAGAACTAACTTGGGGATGCTGTCATACGTGTCGACGCTCTTAATTATTTTGCCACATTATTGATGTTATCTACATGTTTTATGCACACTTTATGTCATATTCGTGCATTTTCTGGAACTAACCTATTAACAAGATGCCGAAGTGCCAGTTCCTGTTTTCTGCTGTTTTTGGTTTCAGAAATCCTAGTAACGAAATATTCTCGGAATCGGACGAAATCAACGCCCGGGTTCCTATTTTGCCCGGAAGCATCCAGAACACCCGAGAGCCACCGGGGAGGGGCACGGGCCCACCAAACCCTAGGCCGGCGCGGCCGAGGGGCGTGCCACCCTATGGTGTGGGCACCTTCGACCCTCGGGCCGCCTCTTCCGCCTATAGCCCTGGATCGAAAACCCAGAGGCGTGACGAAACCCACGAAACCTTCCCGAGCCGCCGCCATCGCGAGGCCAAGATCCGGGGACAGGAGTCTGTTCCGGCACGCCACCGGAACGGGGAAGTGCCCCGGAAGGCTTCCATCGACACCGCGCCATCTCCGCCATCTTCATCATGCTGCTGCTCCCATGAGAGGGAGTAGTTCTCCATCGAGGCTCGGGGCTGTACAGGTAGCTATGTGGTTCATCTCTCTCCTATGTACTTCAATACAATAATCTCATGAGCTGCCTTACATGATTGAGATTCATATGATGATGCTTGTAATCTAGATGTCATTATGCTAGTCAAGTGAGTTTTACTTATGTGACTCCAGGAGGTAGATGGCAGTGATGGTGGGCTGTTCAGGCTATATTTCACAGAATACTTACTCACTGTTATGGCGTGGGGCTTATTTATATCTCTTTATGATTGCAATGTGTTTGTATCACAATTTATCTGTGACTATTGAATGTTATTAAAGTAGTTCTATTCCTCCCTTGTGTAATGGTGGGTGATGGCATCCGTGTTAGTACTTGGTTTATGCTATGATTATGATCTCTTGTAGATTATGAAGTTAACTATTGCTATGATAGTATTGATGTGATCTATTCCTCCTACATATGCATGAAGGTGACAGTGTGCATGCTATGTTAGTACTTAGTTTAGTCTTTTGATCTATCTTACACTATAAGGTTACTAAAATATGAACATTAATTGTGGAGCTTGTTAACTCCGGCATTGAGGTTCGTGTAATCCTACGCAATGTGTTCATCATCCAACAAAGTGTAGAGTGCATTTATCTATTCGTTATGTGATCAATGTTGAGAGTGTCCACTAGTGAAAGTGTAATCCCTAGGCCTTGCTCCTAAATTGCTATCGCTGCTTGTTTATCTTTGTTTCAAGCGTTACTCTGCTGCAATACTACCACCATCAACTACACGCCAGCAAGCTATTTTGGCACCGTTGCTACTGCTCATATATATTCATACCACCTGTATTTCACTATCTCTTCGCCGAACTAGTGCACCTATTTGGTGTGTTGACACAAGAGACTTCTTAGCATGTGGTTGCAGGGTTGCAGAGAGGGATCTTTGACCTCTTCCTCCTGAGTTCGATAATTGGGTGATCCACTTAAGGGAAAACTTCTCTTATTCTACAAACCTACTCTCTTGGAGGCCCATGCTGTCTGGGAAAGGAGGGGGAACGTAGACATCACTATGTCAAGTTTATTATTGATCTATCATATATGTGTTGTTTATGATCTTGCATGCTCTCCGTTGCTAGTAGAGGCTAGGGCAAGTTGATACTTGTAACTCCAAGAGGGAGTATTTACGCTCGATAGTGGGTTCATGGCTCCATTGAATCTGGGATAGTGATAGAAAGTTCTAAGGTTATGGATGTGCTGTTGCCACTAGGGATAAAACATCAATGCTTTGTCTAAGGATATTTGTATTGTTTACATTACGCACAGTAATTAATGCATTTGTCGTTGTTTGCAACTTAATGTTGGAAGGGTGCGGATGCTAACCCGAAGGTGGACCAGGCATAGATGCATGCGGATAGCGGTCTATGTTCTTTGTCGTAATGCCTAAGTAAATCTCATAGTAGTCATCATGATATGTATGTGCATTGTTATGCCCTCTCTATTTGTCAATTGCCCAACTATAAATTGTTCACCCAACATGCTATTTATCTTATTGAGAGACACCACTAGTGATGTGGACCCCGGTCCATTCTTTTACATCTGAAATACAATCTGCTGCAATCATTGTTCTCTGCTGTTCTTTGCAAGCAAACATCATTCTCCACACCATACGTTTAATCCTTTGTTTAAAGCAAGCCGGTGAGATTGACAACCTCACTATTAAGTTGGGGCAAAGTATTTTGATTGTGTTGTGCAGGTTCCATTGGTGCGCACGGTGTTGCGCCGCACTACACTCCTTCACCAACAACCTTCACGTGGCCTTCATCTCCTCTGGTTCGAATAACCTTGGTTTCTTGCGAGGCTTCATTGCTTTGTACGCATCATACCTTCTCTTGGGGTTCCCAACGGACGTGTGCTTTACGTCATAAGCAGCTGTCTTGGTGTGTTGCCGCAGGAATCAACACTCCATCAAGCCAGTCACGCGCCATCAAAAACTTTTAAGCGCCGTTGCAAGGAGATCAAGACAGCGCAAGGGGAGTCTCTCACACCCAATCTTTTTACTTTGTTTATTGTCTTGCTTTATTTTATTTTCTATCTTGTTTGCTTTCTTTATATTAAAAACACAAAAAATTAGTTACTTGCATTTACTTTATTTATCAGTTTACCTTTGTTTATTTCATCATGCTTCTCCCTAAGTTCACTTTGAAAGATATACCGGTAGGGCGTGGGTCTATCATTGGAAGAGATAATATAGAAGAACTTTTCACTCATGTTAGTAAGGTTAAAGATTTTGAAGATAGATCCTTGGTGGAACTTGCTCCTAATTATGAAATTGCTATTGCCTCTTTAGTGCACATGTTGGAAGCTAGATTTATTAATCTTAATCCTATAATGCAACATATGTTTCTTACACTCTGTGATATGGAAGAAGGAGAGAAGAAAGATTTTGTTTTAGAAACCCTTCTTAAAGAATTTGATGATGTAGCTAGAGAAGCTAGAAAAGTCTTTATTCAACATAAGATGCTTGGCTTTTATACCAATTTTGCAAATACCCTTGAAAAGATGGAAAAATAGGCTAAAGTACACTAATGAAGCCAATTGTGAGGGGGAGACTAAAGTACCAATACCTTATAAGCTCATAGGAATGCATGAGGCACTAGAAAAGAATTTTGGTTGGATTGTTCCTGAAAATTTGTTGGGAGAATAGTAAGCCTAAAGTAATGAAAGAGGAGCTTCTTACATAGATAAGATACAATGCATTGTTGAAAAAACTCCCAATCCTCTTCATTAATGTTTCTTCTCTTGATGGTACTTGATTTACACTTCATGCGCCTAGCTGAAAGACGTTAAAGAAAAGCGCTTATGGAGACAACCCATTATTTTATTTTCTGCAATTTTTGTTTTATATTTGAGTCAAGGTGCTTCTTACTATTTTTGTAGCAATACCTTTGTATCTTTACTTTATTGCATTGTTGTGCCAAGTAAAGTCTTTGATAGAAGGTTGATACTAGATTTGGATTTCTGCGCAGAAACAGATTTTTAGTTGTTACGAATTTGAGCTGTTCTCTCTGTAGGAGAATATTAAAATTCTGCACAAATTCATGAGTAATCCTCAGATATGTACGCAACTTTCATTCAATTTGAGCTTCTTCATCTGAGCATGTTAAGTGCCTCGAAAAAATTCGTCTTTACGGACTGTTCTGTTTGACAGATTCTGCCTTTTTCACATTGCCTCTTTACTGTGTTTGAGTGGATTTCTTTGCTCCATTAAATTTCAGTAGCCTTGGGTAATGTCCACAAGTGTTGGGAATGATTGTGTCCTTGCTGAACATGTGAATTTTTGATTATGCACTAACCCTCTAATAAGATTGTCTTGAAGTTTGGTGTGAAGGTAGTTTTCAAGGATCAAGAGAGGAGGATGATATAATATGATCAGGAAGAGTGAAGAGTCTAAGCTTGGGGATGCCCCGTGGTTCATCCATGCATATTTCAAGAAGACTCAAGCATCTAAGCTTGGGGATTTCCAAGGCTCCCTTCTTCATCAACAACTTATCGGGTCCACCTCTAGTGAAACTATATTTTTGTTCCGTCCACATCTTATGTGGTTTGCTTGGAGCGTACGTGTTTTTATTTTTATTGTGTTTGAATAAATTGGGATCCTAGCATTCCTTGTGGGAAAAAGACACGCTAAAACTTTTTCATATTGAACACGGTGTTCTTAGTTTTACTTTTAATGTTCATGGCGAGAAGTTGAAAGCCGCTTCATTTATTGCTATTTGGTTGGAAACAGAAAATGCTTCATGTAGTAATTGATATATTGTCTTGAATAATAATTTGATACTTGGCAATTGTTTTAGGCTCTCAAGTAGATCATGTTTAAGCTCTTGCATCATGTGGTTTAAACCTATTATTGGAGAACTACCGTAGAACTTGTTGAAATTTGGTTTGCATGATTGGTGTCTAAAGTCTAGATATTTTCTGGTAAAAGTGTTTGGTGGCAGGGAGGCAGTGGGATATGCTAATATTAATATATTTCTTATATAGGTGTACATTCACATGTTGATTCAAACATTAATTTGCTTCAAACAGCAATTGAATGACAATAAGAAGGAGGAATAACTGGTAATCAAAACCATAAACTAAAACTTATACCATTTGTGTGCCCTTCTTCTCTATGTGTGTGTTTATTCAAGTAAATTATGTGTACTTTAAAAAATTCATTTCCTTATATTTTTACAAGCTACATAGCTCATAAATGGTAAGATGTGCAATAATAATGTATAAGCAGGTATCTTGATTCTTATAAGTTTTGTGATGGGCAGTGATATGTATTTCCAGGTGTGTCATCTTTATCACACCTTTGTTGAATATATATGTAGGTTGCTATGCATATTTAAGTCTTATCTGAAGTAAAGGACATTACCATGAGTTAAATGGTTTGGTATACATATTAGTGAAGAGAAGAACATTGAGCCATAACCAACTAGCATGTATCATGATGCAGGAAATTTAGCTGGACATTAATCCTCAAATCTCTTATGAGAATATTATCATTGTTGAATGTAAAGCATAAGGAGATCATGTACTCATCAGTAGCAGTATGATTCATCAGTTCAGATCTATCAAATTGAGAGACAATCATGGGATCAACCTATTGGACATACTGAGGATAACATAAAATTTACTGTGACGCGATGATGATAGTCATGGAAATCAAATTCAAAGTGGAAAAAGAAGTGACCTAATAATATTATTAAATTACATGACTGAAGCATGGGATAATATTATTATTATAGTCATCTTCATTGTTCAATTGTTTCATCATTTTCCAAATAAAAGACATATTTATTGAGCAAATCTGCTTCCCTCTGCGACGGGCCTTTCTTTTACTTTATGTTGAGTCAGTTTACCTACTTCTTTCTATCTTAGAAGCAAACACTTGTGTGAACTTTGTGCATTGATTCTTACATACTTGCTTATTTGCACTCATCATATTACTTTGTGTTGACAATTATCCATGAGATATACATGTTGAAAGTTGAAAGCAACTGCTGAAACTTAAATCTTCCTTTGTGCTTCAAAACCTTCTATTAAGAATCTATTGCTTTATGAGTTAACTCTTATGCAAGACTTGTTGATGCTTGTCTTCAAAGTACTTTTCATGAAAAGTCTTTGCTATATGATTAGTTGTTTAGTCATTATCTATTTGTTAACAAACTATAGACCATTGCTTTGAATCACTTCATTCATCTCATATGCTTTACAATAGTATTGATCAAGATTATGTTGGTAGCATGTCACTTCAGAAATTATCCTTTTTATCGTTTACCTACTCGAGGGCGAGTAGGAACTAAGCTTGGGGATGCTTGATACGTCTCAAACGTATCTATTATTTCTTATGTTCCATGCTAGTTTTAGGACAATACTCACATGTTTTATATACACTTTATATCATTTGTGCATTCAAATTCTAACCTGTGCTTAGGTGCAGCGTGAGTTCTGTTTTCTGCTTTACTTTGGTTTGAAAAATCTGAAATAATGTATAGATTATCTGGGCTGTAGTCTTATTTTCCCAGTCTTGAGGTGTCAGAGGAACGAAGAGACAGGCGGCTTTTCATAAACGCATTACTGACAGCATGGGCAGACAAATTTGAACCTCGATTAATAAATCTCGTATCTCATTCTTATGTTCATGTGCTGCAAATCGTCCTCACATATTTTATGCACTTCTTGTGTTGACAATTGTTTTCAGCACCCTAACCTGTTGTTCAGAATCTTAGAAACCAGTCTTTGCTAGCATTTTTAGTTGGAGAAATCCTACAAAGGAAATATTCTCGGAATTGGACGAAATCCAACGCCCGGGGTCTTATTTTCCACGAAGCTCGCGAAAGGAGGGCCGAGGGAAGTAGAGTGGGTGACGGGCCCGTGCCCATGGGCGGCGCGGCCGGGGAGGGCAGCGCCGCCTATGGGGTGGGCCTCGTCGACCCTCGGACTCCGCCCTTAGCCTACTTAAAGCCTTCGTCGCGAACCCCCCAGTGCCGAGGGCCACGATACGGAAAACCTTCCGGAGACGCCGCCGCCAATCCCATCTCGGGGGATTCAGGAGATCGCCTCCGGCACCCTTCGGAGAGGGGAATCATCTCCAGGAGGTCTCTTCATCACCATGATCGCCTCGGATCGATGTGTGAGTAGTTCACCTCTGGACTATGGGTCCATAGCATAGCTAGATGGTTGTCTTCTTCTCATTGTGCTATCATGTTAGATCTTGTGAGCTGCCTATCATGATCAAGATCATCTATTTGTAATGCTACATGTTGTGTTTGTTGGGATCAGATGAATATGGAATACTATGTCAAGTTGATTATCAATCTATCATATATATATTAATTTTATGTTCTTGCATGCTCTCCGTTGCTACTAGAGGCTCTCCGGCCAAGTTGATACTTGTGACAAGAGGGAGTATTTATGCTCGATAGTGGGTTTCATGCCTCCATTGAATCTGGGACAGTGACAGAAAGTTCTATGGTTGTGGATGTGCTTTGTGCCACTAGGGATAAAACATCGATGCTTTGTCCAAGGATATTTGTGTTGATTACATTTCGCACCATACTTAATGCAATTGTATGTTGTTTGCAATACTTTGGAAGGTTCGGATGATAACCTGAAGGGGGATTAGTTTTTAGGCATAGATGCATGTTGGATAGCGGTCTATGTACTTTGTCGTAATGCTGCTGATTAAATCTCATAACGTAGTCATCGTGATATATGTATGTGCATTGGTATGCCTTCTTTATTTGTCAATTTCCCGCTGCAATTTGTTCACCCAACATGCCATTTATCTTATGGGAGAGACCCTAGTGAACTGTGGACCCGGTCCATTCTTTACATACGAAATACAATCTCATCATTGTTCTTTACTATTCTTCGCAAACAAACATCATCTTCCACACTATACATTTAATCCTTTGTTTACAGCAAGCCGGTAGAGATTGACAACCTCACTGTTACGTTTAGAGATAAATGCTGATTAATATTTATCTCGCGGGTTCACGTTAGCCTTGGAATCCTTGATGTTGCGCCTTTCCTCCGCCACCATAACCTTCACGTGTTCCTTGACTCCCACTACTGGTTCGATAACCTTGGTTTCTTACTGAGGGAAAACTTGCTGCTGTACACATCATACCTTCCTCTTGGGGTTCCCAACGGACGTGTGGCTTGCACGCCATCAGGCGTCCCCCGACTCTGCCCCTTCGCCTATATAATACCCAAAATCGCGAAAACCCTGGCGTGCGGGAGTCACGTCTCGAGAAAGATTCTTTGAAACGCCGCCGCCGTCAACCCCATCTCGGGGGTTCGAAGATCGCCTCCGGCACCCTGCGGAGAGGGAATCATCACCGGAAGGCTCTACATCATCATGCCCGCCCCGGACTGATGCGTGAATAGTTCATCCTTGGACTATGGGTCCATGGTTGTCTTCTCCTCTTGTGTTATCATGTTTCCAAGTCTTGTGGCATTGCCTGATACGTCTCAAACGTCTCTATAATTTCTTATGTTCCATGCTAGTTTGATGACAATACCTACATGTTTTGCCATTTTGTTGCACTTTTATACATTTTTCAGCACTAACCTATTAACACCAAGTCTTGAGCGCGGTCTGTTTTCTAACATTTTTGGTTTATGAAATATGGAATTGATAAGAAACCAATCCCACGGTCTTATTTTCCCACGGAGCCTTCCAGAACACCGAAGAGAGACGGAGATGGCGACGGCGGCCACCATAGGCGTGGCCCCACCCACAGTAGCCAGCGCATGGGAGTGGGCCTCGAAGTCTATTTCCTGGCACTTCATACTATATAATCTCCCCATCGCGAAAACCTGATGCGAGAGCCACGTCTGGGCATCTTGAGATCGCCGCCGTCATCCCTACCTCAGAGGTCTGAAGATATACCGGCACCTGTGGGAGAGATCATCACCGGAGGATCAACATCCACCATGCCCGCCTCGGGTGATGCGTGAGTAGTTAGTCATGGACCTGGGTCCCTGTGATAGCTAGATGGACATCTTCTCCTCTTGTGCTATCATGTTTGGATCTTGTGAGCTGCCTATCATGATCAAGATCATCTTATTGTAATGCTACATGTTGTGTTTGTTGGGATCCGATGAATATGGAATACTATGTCAAGTTGATTATTGATCTATCATATATGTGTTATTTATGATCTTGCATGCTATCCGTTGCTAGTAGAGGCTCTGGGGCAAAGTTGATACTTGTAACTCCAGGAGTAGTTATGCTCGATAGTGGGTTCATGCCTCCATTGAATGTGGGACTGTGACAGAAAGTTCTAAGGTTATGGATGTGCTCTTGCCACTAGGGATAAACATCAATGCTTTGTCTAAGGATATTTGTATTGTTTACATTACGCCCAGTACTATGCAATTGTGTGTTGTTTGCAACTTAATACTGGTAGGGGTGCGGATTAACCTGAAAGTGGACTTTTAGGCATAGATGCATGTTTGGATAGCGGTCTATGTTCTTTGTCGTAATGCCTAAGTAAATCTCATAGTAGTCATCATGATATGTATGTGCATTATGCCATCTCTATTTGTCAATTGCCCAACTGTAATTTGTTCACCCAACATGCTATTTATCTTATTGGAGAGACACCACTAGTGAAAACTGTGGACCCAGTCCATTCTTTTACATATGAAATACAATCTATGCAATCATTGTTCTTTGTTGTTCTTTGCAAACAAACATCATTCTCCACCACATACGTTTAATCCTTTGTTTACAACAAGCGGTGAGATTGAAAACCTCACTATTAAGTTGGGGCAAAGTATTTTGATTGTGTTGTGCGGGTTCCCGTTGGCCAAGATCTTCAGGCGCCGCACTACACTCCTTCAACAACAACCTTCACGTGGCCTTCATCTCCTACCGGTTCGATAACCTTGGTTTCTTACTGAGGGAAAACTTGCTGCTGTATGCATCACACCTTCCTCTTGGGGTTCCCAACGGACGTGTGCATCACGTGCCATCAAGACTTTTTCTTGCGCCGTTGCAGGGAGATCAAGACACGCTGCAAGGGAGTCTCCCACATCCAATCTCTTTACTTTGTTTATTGTCTTGCTTTAATTTATTTTCTGTTTTGTTTGCTTTCTTTATATAAAAAACACACAAAAATTAGTTACTTGCATTTACTTTATTTATCAGTTTACCTTAGTTTATTTCATCATGCTTCCCCCTAAGTTCACTTTGAAAGATATATCAGTAGGGCGTGGGTCTATCATTGGAAGAGATAATATAGAAGAACTTTTCACTCATGTTAGTAAGGTTAAAGATTTTGAAGATAGATCCTTGGTGGAACTTGCTCCTAATTATGAAATTGCTGCTGCCTCTTTAGTGCACATGTTGGAAGCTAGATTTGTTAATCTTAATCCTATAATGCAACACATGTTTCTTACACTCTGTGATATGGAAGAAGGAGAGAATAAAGATTTTGTTTTAGAAACCCTTCTTAAAGAATTTGGTGATGTAGCTAGAGAAGCTAGAAAAGTCTTTATTAAACATAAGATGCTTGGCTTTTATACTAATTTTGCAAGTACCCTTGAAAAGATGGAAAAAGATAGGCTAAAGTACACTAATGAAGCCAATTGTGAGGGGGAGACTAAAGTACCAATACCTTATAAGCTCATAGGAATGCATGAGGCACTAGAAAAGAATTTTGATTGGATTGTTCCTGAAAATTTATTTGAGGAGGATAGTAAGCCTAAAAGTAATGAAAGAGGAGCCTCTGATACTTACATAGACAAGATACAATGCATTGTTGAGAGAACTCCCAACTCTGATGTTAATTCTTCTTTTGATGTTACTTGATTTACACTTTATGCGCCTAGCTGAAAGGCGAAAAGCGCTTATGGGAGACAACCCATTATTTTATTTCTGCAATTTTTGTTTATATTTGAGTCAAGGTGCTTGTTACTACTGTAGCAATACCTTTTTATCTTTACTTTATTGCATTGTTGTGCCAAGTAAAGTCTTTGATAGTAAAGTTGATACTAGATTTGGATTTCTGCGCAGAAACAGATTTTTAGCTGTCACGAATTTGAGTTGATCTCTCTGTAGGAGAGTCTAAAAAATCTGTAAAAATTCATGAGTAATCCTCAGATATGTGCGCAACTTTCATTCAATTTGAGCTTCTTGATCTGAGCAAGTTAAGTGCCTCGAAAAAATTCGTCTTTACGGACTATTCTGTTTTGACTGATTTTGCCTTTTATTTCGCATTGCCTCTTTTATTGTGTTTGAGTGGATTTCTTTGCTCCATTAAATTTCAGTAGCCTTGGGTAATGTCCAGAAGTGTTGGGAATGATTGTGTCCTCTCTGAAAATGTGAATTTTTGATTATGCACTAACCCTCTAGTGAGATTGTTTTGAGTTTGGTGTGGAGGAAGTTTTCAAGGATCAAGAGAGGAGGATGATATAATATGATCAGGAAGATGAGTGAAAAGTCTAAGCTTGAGGATGCCCCCATGTTCATCCCTACATATTTCAAGAAGACTCAAACATCTAAGCTTGAGGATGCCCAAGGCATCCCCTTCATCGACAACTTATAAGGTCACCTCTAGTGAAACTATATTTTTATTCCGTCACATCTTATGTGCTTTACTTGGAGCGTCTGTATGCTTTTTTTTTATGTTTGAATAAATTCGGATCCTAGCAATCCTTGTGTGGGAGAAAGACACGCTCCGCTTTTTCATATTGAATACTGGTGTTCTTAGTTTTACTTTTAATGTTCATGGCGAAGGTTGAAAGCCGCTTCATTTATTGCTATTTGGTTGGAAACAGAAAATGCTTCATGTGGTAATTGGTATATGGTCTTGAATAATTTGATACTTAGAATTGTTTTGAGTTCTCAAGTAGATCATGTTTAAGCTCTTACATCATGAGTTTAAACCTATTAAGTGGAGAACTACCATAGAGTTTGTTGAAATTTGGTTTGCATGATTGGTCTCTCTAAAGTCTAGATATTTTTTGGTAAAGTGATTGGTGTAAGAGGAAGACGGTGCAGAGTCTTATAATGCTTGCATTATGTTCTTATGTAAGTTTTCCTGTAGCGGTTCATACTTGTGTTTGCTTGAAACAACCTTGCTAGCAAAGCCTTGTACTGAGAGGAATGCTTCTCGTGCATCCAAACCTTGAGCCAAAACTTATGCCATTTGTGTCCACCATAACTACCTATATATGGTATTTTTCTGCCATTCCCAACGTAAATTGCTTGCGTGCTACCTTTAAAAATTTCATTCCTTGTCTTTGCAATACATAACTCATAGGAAAGTAGCCTAAAAACTATTGTGGTAAAGAATATGTAGTTTATGTATCTTATTTCTTATGAGTTGCTTGTTGAGCGGTAACCATGTTCTGGGGACGCCATCAACTTGTTACACCTTTGTTGAATATCATGAGAGTTGCTATGCATGTTGGTCTTGTCTGAAGTAAAGGGAGATTTGCCATGAGTTGAATGGTTTGGTATGCATATTGTTAGAGAAGAACATTGGGCATATTAAAGCCATGTATCATGGTGGAAGTTTAAGTTATTAATCCTCAAATCTCTTATGAGAATGTCTGTTGAATGCTTAAAGCATAAAAGAGGAGTCCATTATATGTTTTCTATGTTGTCCGGTATGGATGTCCTCAAGTTGAGATCTATCAAAATCGAGAAATCAAATGCGATTTATCTCCTTGGACCTTTGTACGGGTGGCATAGAGTACCCCTTTGTGACACTTGGTTGAAACATATGTAATGTAATGATAATCCATGGAAATCCGAGCTAATTAGGACAAGGAGCGAGCACTATTGGTATTCGATGCATGAGGCTTGCAACTTATAGGAGGTTTTATACATAACACATATGAATTATTACTACCGTTGACAAAATTGTTTCCATGTTTTCAAAATAAAAAGCTCTAGCACATGAGTAATCCTTGCTTCCCTCTGCGAAGGGCCTTTCTTTTACTTTATGTTGAGTCAGTTTACCTACTTCTTTCTATCTTAGAAGCAAACACTTGTGTCAACTTTGTGCATTGATTCTTACATACTTGCTTATTTGCACTCATCATATTACTTTGTGTTGACAATTATCCATGAGATATACATGTTGAAAGTTGAAAGCAAGTACCGCTGAAACTTAAATCTTCCTTTATGTTGCTTCAATGCCTTCTACTTAGAATCTATTGCTTTATGAGTTATTTATGCAAGACTTGTTGATGCTTGTCTTGAAAGTACTATACATGAAAAGTCTTTATATGATTCAATTGTTTAGTCATTATCTTTACCATTGCTTTTGAATCACTTCATTCATCTCATATGCTTTACAATAGTGATTAAGATTATGATAGTAGCATGTCACTTCGAAATTATCCTTGTTATCGTTTACCTACTCGAGGCGAGTAGGAACTAAGCTGGGGATGCTTGATACGTCTCAAGCGTATCTATAATTTCTTATGTTCCATGCTAGTTTTATGACAACACCTACATGTTTATATAAACTTTATATCATTTTGATGCATTTTCCGGCACTAACTTTATTGACAAGATGCCGAAGCGCGGTTCTGTTTCTGTGACTTATTGTTTCCAGAAATCCTACACGAAATATTCGGGGTGGACGGGAAACAAAAGCCCACGGTCTTATTTTCCACGGAGCCTTCGAGCAGAGAGGGGAGACGGAGAGGGGCGACGAGGCGGCCACAAAATAGGGGCGTGGCCCCACCCGCCGCCGCCTTGTAAAATTGGGCCTCGGCGTCCCCCGGCCTACGCATGGCCTATATAATCTCTCTATCGCGAAAACCCTAGTCACAGGAAACCTGTCTGAGAAAACATGCGAGGCCGTAGCCATTGTCAACCTACCTCGGGGAGTTCGAAGATCGCCTCAGACCACCTGCTGGGAGGGAATCATCAGGAGGGATCTACATCACCATGCCCGCCTCCCGAACCGATGCGTGAGTAGTTCATCCTTGGACTATGGGTCCATAGCGGTAGCTAGATGGTTGTCTTCTCCTCTTGTGCTATCATGTTTAGATCTTGTGAACGTTGCCTATCATGATCAAGATCATCTTATTGTAATGCTACATGTTGTGTTTGTTGGGATCCGATGAATATGAATACTATGTCAAGTTGATTATTGATCTATCATATATGTGTTGTTTATGATCTTGCATGCTCTCCGTTGCTAGTAGAGGCTTTCTGGCCAAGTTGATACTTGTACCTCCAAGTAGTTATGCTCGATAGTGGGTTCATGCCTCCCTTTAATCTGGGACCGTGACAGAAAGTTCTAAGGTTATGGATGTTTTTGTTGCCACTAGGGATAAAACATCAATGTTTCTGGATATTGTATTGTTTATTACGCACAGGTACTTAATGTAATTGTCTTGTTGTTTGCAACTTAATGCGGAAGGGGTGCGGATGCTAACCGAAGGTGGACTTTTTAGGCATAGATGCATGCTGGATAACGGTCTATGTTCTTTGTCGTAATTGCCCTAAGTAAATCTCATAGTAGTCATCATGATATGTATGTGCATTGTTATACCCTCTCTATTTGTCAATTACCCAACTGAAATTTGTTCACCCAACATGCTATTTATCTTATGGGAGAGACACCACTAGTGAACTGTGGACCCCGGTCCATTCTTTTACATCTGAAATACAATCTACTACAATCATTGTTCTCTGCTGTTCTTTGCAAACAAACATCATTCTCCACAATATATTTAATCAACTTGTTGTGACAGACTGGGAGATGAGATTGAAAACCTCCTTGTTAAGTTGGGGCAAGTATTTTGATTGTGTTGTCCAGGTTCCACGTTGGCGCCGGAATCCACAGTGTTGCGCCTTTTACACTCCTTCACTAACAACCTTCACGTGGCCTTCATCTCCTACTGGTTCGATAACCTTGGTTTCTTACTGAGGGAAAACTTGCTGTTGTGCGCATCACACCTTCCTCTTGGGGTTCCCAACGGACGTGTGCATCACGCGCCATCACCTATCATGATCAAGATCATCTATTTGTAATGCTACATGTTGTGTTTGTTGGGATCCGATGAATATGGAATACTATGTCAAGTTGATTATTGATCTATCATATATGTGTTGTTTATGATCTTGCATGCTCTCCCTTGCTAGTAGAGGCTCTGGCCAAGTTGATACTTGTAACTCCAAGAAGGGGTATTTATGCTAGATAGTGGGTTCATGTCTCCATTGAATCTGGGGGAGTGACAGCAACCCTAAGGTTGTGGATGTGTTGTTGCCACTAGGGATAAAACATCAATGCTTTGTCTAAGGATATTTGTATTGTTTATATTACGCATCATGCTTAATGCAATTGTCTGTTGTTTTACAAAATACTGGAAGGGTGCGGATGCTAACCCGAAGGTGGACTTTTTAGGCATAGATGCATGCTGGATAACGGTCTATGTTCTTTGTCGTAATGCCCTAAGTACATCTCATAGTAGTCATCATGATATGTGTGCATTCTTATGCCCTCTCTATTTGTCGATTGCCCAACTGTAATTACCCAACATGATATTTATCTTATTGGAGAGACACCACTAGTGACTGTGGACGGTCCATTCTTTTATAAGCGAAATACAACCTACGCAATCATTGTTCTGCCTTGTTCTTTGCAAGCAAACATCATTCCTCCACACCATACGTTTAATCATTTGTTTTCTGACAAGCCGGTGAGATTGACAACCTCACTGTTAAGTTGGAGCAAAGCATATTTTGATTGTGTTGTGCGAGGTTCACGTTGGTGTGAGATCCACAGGTGTTGCGCCGCACACTACCTCCCATAGCAACCTTCACGTGGCCTTCATCTCCCACTGGTTCGATAACCTTGGTTTCTTGCGAGGAAAGCTAAGCTGTGTGCGCATCATGCCTTCCTCTTGGGGTTCCCAACGGACGTGTGCTTTACCGTCACAAGCGACTTCTTTGGTGCGTTGGGGAGGAATCAACACTCCATCAAGCTCAGAAAGAACATCTCTCGGTTTATGTTTTGAATGTTTGATGTCAATATATGTGATACACTAATGTTTGATGAAGTGGTACATAGAATATATATATACATGTATATGGGTGTTTTGTGTGGAAAAACGAGTCAAAAAGAAGAAGGAAGTTTTCTCCGAAATTTGGATATTCCGTAAAAGTGGCTCGATTACTGCAATTTGAGGCGGTTTGGATTCCCCTAGGCCGGATATTTCAGGGGGGGCGGATTTTCCATCCCTCACTAAGACCGGATAATCCGGCCTGCGAAGCCCCATGTTTGGATTTGGAAGGGGGTATTTATACC
Source organism: Lolium multiflorum (assembly GCA_030979885.1). Classification (NCBI taxonomy): domain Eukaryota; kingdom Viridiplantae; phylum Streptophyta; class Magnoliopsida; order Poales; family Poaceae; genus Lolium; species Lolium multiflorum. The sequence continues at coordinate 207,131,972 of CM061751.1, forward strand.
CCCCTTCTCCCTCCTTCCCAAGCTTCTCAATCATTCCCCAAGTTCATCAACATTAGAGCCACCTCAAGAATCACAAGATCTCCTCCTCCACCCAACCAAAGCTCTTGATCTTTGGAGATTCGAAGGAGAAGACCCCGATCTACATCTTCACCGAAGCTTTGCATTTCCCCCTCATATGCTTGAGGGCCCCTTTGCTAGTGTTCCTCTTTTGGAAACCCTAGTTGTTTGTAGTTGATATTGTTCTTGTTGTTGTTGTTGTTACAGATTTGGGAGCCTTCAATTTGGTTGTGGATGTGTGCCCCAAGAACCTTGTAAGCCCGGTTTCCGCCTCGGGGAAATCCCTTAGTGGAAGTGGGCTAAGCCTTCGTAGCGTTGCTCATAGGAGACACAGTGGAAACGCCATGGCATTCGTTTGGCTTTACGTGTAGCAACCACACTCTGCAAACGTAGACGTACCTTCTTGCAAAGGAAGGGAACTACGTGAATCAACTCCGTGTCTCCGCGTGCTCCACTCTCGGTTACCTCTATCCCATTATCTCCCCTATATATTGTGTAGCTATATCTTACTTAGTTGTTGACCTTCTCATATAGGTAAATTCACATAGGTGCATATCTAGAGAATTTACCTTTATTATCAAGCCTAAATTGAAAAAGAACTAAAAATTGGTTAGCACCTATTCCCCACAGCCAGGGTGCGGCATACGATCCTTTTAGTTGGCTCCTCCTTGGACAGAAGCCCGCAGTAATCATAGTCCTAGCATCGCCTCCTTGACCATTATTGTGCATTTGTGCCGTACATAGTGGAGCGGACATAAATTTTCCCAAGATTTGCAAGATACGTTGCTCCTAGTCCGGTCTCGGGATGACTCTGCGGGAATGACTCAGCGGCGCTGTGGGTGGCCTTTTCACCCCAACTCCGACCTAGCAACAGGGTGGCAGAGGCGTGCGGCATGTGCGCTGCGTTCCTAGCGACATGAACCCTGCCACAGATTTGATGCGGATGTCCATATTAGCCTTGCTGAAAATGTCTCTGCATCTCTGGAACCCCGGCGCAATCCCCGCGTTCATCACCGTCTATGTATTCTCTCGCCTACGATGCTGGCAGGCCGCGGCAACATCCATGGTCCATGGAGAACCACGAAGCTTCTTCCCCATCCACTTGAAGCATCCGGCGAGAAGAAGCATATCTGCCCATTTATTTCTCTCTCTCCCCCTGAAATGGGACCCACACCGTGTATTCAGCTCTCATTACTTCCATGGTATATAAATACACCTTTAGACGTGGACCCCACATGTTCTGCCAGATCACATGAGGACTTGGCAATAGGATCGCCATTGGGTTTAAACTCATTCACTCTCTCTTCCACCATGTTAGCCATCTTTGCATAACATAAATAGCAGCACTTTCATTATGTAAGTGTGTCAATAACGAGAAAAACTTTCCTGATCCCAATGAATGCAAATAGAAGAATAAAATATAGTGCCTCTGTTTTTTTATACAGTGACAGCTATTTTCCATAAGAAAATATTATATGAGTAGCATAGCTACATAAAACTACATTATAATAATTTCCTGCAATGCATACAACCATTGGCTCTAAAACCTATCATTATTCCTCATATCTTTCCTCCCACAAGTGGCATTTGTATTGCAACTACCCATTTTGTAGCGTAGGTGCAAGCTTCATAAGATAACTTCAATCAAACAGTTATTTTTTTGCACTATAAAACCGAAAGCACATGCATCAGTAAGTCTGGCACACTACATACATAAAATGTAGAAATTAACTAGTAACCAAATAAGATGTATCCACAAAGTTAGGATCAGCTCTCGCAACTATGGAGGCAACTAAAACGTATTTTTTTGCTGGCCAAGTTAGTAGATTTTGAATGTGTAGTTGTGTTACTCTTACCAGTGTTTGTGTCATACAAACATTGAAGTGTTGAAGGTCATCGAAGCTGGATGCTCCTGGTCAGACCGCGACACCCGCCAAGCTCAAGGCCATTCATCATGTTCAGACTCCTCCCCATCACAGATTCCGCACATAGGAATATCCGACCATTAACACCTGAAAAGGATAGCCAACCATCATAATAATCAAGGAATATTTCATATATGACTCGCACAGCTTCTAGTTACATACCTTACGCATCTATCAGGCCATGGGATAATTTAAGTCAACTATCTAGCATGGTATACAAAACACATTGAATATCCCATCATGTCTCTATCGTGAAACTATAGAACCATCGTCAGTAATCTAAAATCAGGAAGTGAAGAATCAGAAGTTCTCAGATCCAATCCATTAGATGCTTTGATATGTGCTTTACAAAAAGTAAAATTACAAGAGACAATACAGAACCGAGGTGAATATATGTGTGCCATTTTTTAGTGGCACAACATTTAATTATTGATGCATCAAGATGGAAACAGTAAGCAATAAACATTTCTTTAAGTGCACACGCATCATTATGGTTGTCCATTTAAGAAATGGGAGCACGGTTCTAAAATCCCAATAACATCTAGTTAGAAAATCAGTTCACACCTTGACCTTCCAAAGTAGCTAGTAAAAAATAAGTAACTTGCAGGTTGGATCCATGCACATAAAATGATTTTAGTTCAGGTTCCCATAATCATTTAGTTGGTCCAAGTTCTTACATAGATAATACAATTATAGCAGGTTATATTCCATAAATAGTAACATTCTTTAACAGAAATGTGTTGTAATACTTTTATCAGAAATGCATCTATTCTTTCAATCCTCCTATGCAAAGGTGTAGGGCACTACAAAGGCCAGAAATGGTGCATCATTTTTTTGAATTCTTACCCATGCCCAACTTGGCAGTATGGGCTACCTCAGACATCAGACATTAAAGACTAAAGAAAAATAATCGCGTTAGCCGTTTTACGCAGCGGGCATGATACACATATAATTATTATCGCATTTAGCGATCCAATAGAAACCAATTTGTGACAAGGGATAAATTGTGGCCTGCGAGAAGCTGAAAATGATGTGCAGTTTTATGCTGCTACGAGTGCCGTCTTCTGCTTGTATAGTAGTGTTAGCCATCAATATCGTAAGGTTATATTTTAAAACAACAATTCAACAACAAGGTTAACAGACTCATACATATGGTAACAATGTACTGATTGGCTGCTACCTTGGCTTGTTTCTTTCAGCCATGCGACGCACTGGGACTATAGCAGCCTTGTTGCAGCATTCTTTGTGATTTGGATCTAACTTCTATTCAGAATTAACCTCCTTTGTGCAAGAACACCCTAAGAAACAAAAACAACATTGATTTAGAAGAGTTCGTGACTATCATGATAATAACAACCTATTATCTAAGAATCGATTAAGACACAGCTGAGTTAAGAATGGATGCTCACCTGTTGAGATGGGGAAATCCTTTTCTCTAATCTCTATAATCTTATGGAGAATGATACCACTGAGTGTTTTCTTGGAACAGGTGCATGAATGCATCAAAGGGTCACCCCAACCTCCTTGTCTATAACAACCTACCTATACACAACACTACAGGAATGGCCAAAGACGCCGACGGCCGGCAGCCCTCGGCGTAGGCTACGCCGACGGCAGCCCTCGGCGTACCTCGTCGGCGTCCAGGTGGCGTACGGCACGCCCTCGCGGCGGTCCACCTTCACCCTCGCGTCGCTGCCCTCGGCGTCTCGCCACGGCGCGCCGTCGCCGTTAACGGAGGTGATCCAGACGCCGACGGCTTTCCCCTCGGCGTAGCCACGCCATCTGGGGGCCGTGAGAGAGGGCCCCGGGTGGGCCAGGCCTTGCATGGCCACGCTGGCATGCATGGGCCATGCAGGCGTCGGATGGAGATCCGATGGCCCATGGCCATCGTCTCTGCCTCGCCACGCAGAGGCCGATCGGGCGGCCGGGTTACGCAGAGAAAGGAGCAAGCGTAAGCCTTGCGCAATTTTGTTCACCGAGTTCACAATTCAAAGTTTACCGGCTCAGTTGTAGCCAGTGCAACAGTTCATACATCCAAATTCTTCGAAATTCATGAGAATGCGTAATTCACTATAATTCACCATAATTCACCAAAATACACATAGTAGCATACAAGAGGAGAGTGCCATGTCATCCAAATACATAGTAGTAGGTAGCACATGATGGCAAGCAAGAAGCCCGGTGCCGACTAGCGCAGGAAGGACCCGGGCGGGGTGTGTCCGCCCACATCGTTGGCGAAACGAGCAGCCCGGGGTTGCGCTCCGGTAGAAGCTGCAGAAGAACCACCTGGAGAAGGACCGGGAGTACGCCCAGGAGAAGTCGACGGAGAGGCACCGGGAGTAGTCCCAGGAGAAGTCGACGGAGAGGCACCAGCAGAACGCCCAGGAGACCGACCACCTTCATGAACCGGTGTGACCTCGCGCCCACCCCGCGAGGCCTGGTTCCCGGAGCATCCCGTTCCCTACCTGTTCCCTACATGTTAGCAACTTGCGAGGCAAAGGAAAGTGGTAACTACCGGTTTGGCAAAGAACTTACCGGTGTGGATCCGTAGTAAGTCATAGCAAAAGTTGCCCTCGATGGCATGATAGGCATGTCCCCCGCCATGGGAACGGGGTCCGGTGGCGGTGTACCACTAGACAAAGAAGTCATCAGTGCCTGCAAGATAGGTTACAAGTCGGGCTTTGCAGAAATAAAGCATCAAATTGAGACCCCTAGTTATGTTGACCGCGCGATCTACCCCTTTCACTACATCCCATCGGGGGTCCCCCGGTGGGCATATGCCTCCATTTAAGCTTGGTTAGGTCATAGGTACATGTGGAAACAAGGATCATCCCATATTATCCAAGTTTCTCTCCGGTTTATCAGGGGACTTCCACTTCTTGTGTAGAATCTGCCGCCTAAGTCTGGGAACCCCACCTGTCCAGGAAATGGGACACACACAGAGGGTATCCTTGGATATAAAACCATATCAAATCACTTTTTTGCATGCCATGTGGACACACAAGTTTGGGGCCATTCCCTAGGTCCGATGTTCGATAGGAAACCCTAGTTACGGTGACCGCGCGGTCTACCCCTTTAACTGCACCATCGGGGGTCCCCCGGTAGGCATATGCCTATGTTTGAGCTTGGTTAGGTCATAGGTACATGTGGAAACTAGGATCATCATATGATCAAGTTTCTCTCCGGTTCGCCTCCGAGGGAGTTCCCCCCTATACATGCAGAATTTGCCTAAGTGTAGGAACCCCATGTCCGAGAAGCCGGACACACCTGGGGGTAGCCTTGGATATAAAACCATCTCAAATAAATTTTGTGCATGCCATGTGGACACACACAAGTTTTGGGGCCATTCCCTAGATCCGATGCTCCATTTCTGAAGAAACCCTAGTTCTATTGACCGCGTGGTCTACCCCTTTGACTGAATCCCATCAGGGGTCCCCCGATGGGCATATGCCTCCATTTGAGCTTGGTTAGATCATAGGTACATGTGGTAACAAGGATCATCCCATATGATCCAAGGTTCTCTCCGGTTCACCTCGAAGTCCCACCTATACATGCGAATCTGCCGCCTAAAGTGTAAGAACCCCCTGTCCGAGAAGCCGGACACACCTGGGAGGGTAGCCTTGGATATAAGAACCATATCAAATCACTTTTGTGCATACCATGTGGACACACACAAGTTTTGGAGCCCTTCCTAGATCCGTGCTCGATTTGTGAAACCCTAGTTCTACATTTGGCGCGCGGTCTACCCCTTTATTTGCATCCCATAAATGGGTTCCCCGGTGGAGGCATTGATACGTCAATTTGCATCACTATTTTTTATCATAATTTTGCTTTTATTCATTGATATATTTCATATTTGGATACAATACTTATGTTATTTCATCTATTTTGCATGTTTCATCATTATTGGGAGATCAAGCACCGGAGCCAGGATTCTACTGGAAAAGCACACGTCGGAACGCAATGTTCGGAAGATCAAGCTGTGGAAGGAAATTATACCAAAAATCCTATTTTCAAGATAGCCAGAAGGAAGCCGGAAGGAGCAATTTGTGGACGGTGGAGCCCAGACCATAGAGTGGCGCGGCCCATGGCACACGCGCCACCATGTGGTGTGGGGCCCACAGCCCCTTTCGCCTCCTTTTCTTCGCAGAAATCCTTCGTCCGAAAACCTAAGCCACGAGGGTACCTCGCGGGGAGTTACGACCGCCTACGCGGGGCCGGGAGGGGCACCAGAGAAAGAGCTCTCGGCGAGCGGGAATCGGCAGGAAATTCCTCGGGAGGGGAAATCGACGCCATCGTCCCCGTCATCGAGCTGGGGACATCATCTCCATCAGCATCATCATCATCTCCACCATCATCACCGCCGTCTCCTCCGCAGCACCTCGTCACCGTTGTAGCAATTTGGGTTTGATCTTGATTGTTTGATAGGGGAAACTCTCCCGGTATCTATTCCTACTTGTTGTTGATGCTATTGAGTGAAACCATTGAACCAAGTTTATGTTCAGATTGTTATTCATCATCATATCACCTCTGATCATGTTCCATATGATGTCTTGTGAGTAGTTCGTTTAGTTCTTGAGGACATGGGTGAAGTCTAAATGTTAGTAGTGAACTATGGTTGAGTAATATTCAATGGTATGATATTTAAGTTGTGGTGTTATTCTTCTAGTGGTGTCATGTGAACGTCGACTACATGACACTTCACCATTTATGGGCCTAGGGGAATGCATCTTGTATTCGTTTGCCAATTGCGGGGTTGCCGGAGTGACGGAAACCTAAACCCCCGTTGGTATATCGATGCAGGAGGGATCGCATGATCTCAGAGTTTAAGGTTGTGGTTAGATTTATCTTAATTACTTTCTTTTAGTTGCGGATGCTTGCAAGGGGTATAATCACAAGTATGTATTAGTCTAGGAAGGGCGGTACATTAGCATAGGTCCACACAACACTTATCATAACAATGAAGATTATTTAGCCATTATGTGGCGAAAGCACTAGACTAAAATCCCGTGTGTACTTCCTCGAGAACGTTTGGTCTTTATAAGTAAACAACAGGCTTGTCCTTTGTGCTAAAAAGGATTGAGCACTCGCTGCAATTGTTGCTCTAGCACTTTACTTACTCGTACTTTATTCAGCTGTTACATCAAAACCCACTGAATACTTGTCTGTGAGCATTTACGGTGAATCCTTCATCGAAACTGCCAACACCTTTTGCTCCTCGTTGGGATCGACATTCTTACTTATCGAAAATACTACAGATACACCCCTATACTTGTGGGTCATCAAGACTATTTTATGGCGCCGTTCCCGGGGAGTGAAGCGCTATTTGTAAGTGGAATTGGTAAGGAAAACCTTTCCTGTTTGTGCTGATTTTATTTGCCTGCTGCTATAAGTCATTATGGAGAGATCTTCTCTTCAATTTCTATTTAGGAAATCTACTACTACTGCAACGGGAGGCGCCAGGTGATGAAGTGATACCATATAAAATACCTATGAAAATTATTGAACGTGTTATGGATAACCGCTATGAAGGGATGGAACCACCCTGGAGATCATTTATTGTTCTTGCATGAATTATGCGGTTTATTCAAGTGTGCGGGTATTGCTATGGATGAAGTGAGGAAGAAACTATTCTCTTTATCGCTGTCTGGTAAAGCGGCGCATTGGTATAAATTACTGGATAATGGGGATTCTCTTGAATGGAATGATATTGTGCCCCGGTTTTATTCTAAGTTCTATCCTCCAAGTGAAATTCATAAGGATTGGAATCGCATATATAATTTTTGGCCTCATGATGGAGAGAGTATTGCCCAAGCTTGGGGAGATTGAAGTCTTTAATGCTCAAATGCCCCATTCATGAGCTTCTAGTAATGTTATTATTGATAATTTCTATGCAAGACTTTCTTTTCAAGACAAGACCTTGCTTCTTGTTCTGGATCATTTACACGCAACAAGAAGAGTTTAAAAGGGACCTTCTTGATCGGATCCAAGAAAATACTGAAGGTTGGGAGAACGACAAGGATAGAGAATCGGGTATAATTTATGATTATAAATGCATTGAAGCTTTTATGAATACTGATAAATTTCGCAATATGAGTGCTACATATGGTCTTGATTCTCAAGTTGCTGCAAATCTTTATAAAGCTTTTGCCTCTCATTATGAATTGCCAAAGAAGAATTTTGATAAGTATCATGAACCGTATAAAGATAAAATTGATTCATCTATTAATAAATGCGTTGTAGTTGAAACTGCTGATCATGTTATTCCTGAAGCTTATATTGAAAAAACTCCTTGCTAAAATGAAGGAGTACTCTGTTATAAATAGTGCGGTTCATAAAAGTGAAAAGAAACATGTAGAACCTGAAGAACAAATAAAAGTTGAACCTGTTGTTGCAATAGTTAAAGATCTTGTGGCTGAAAATGTGGAGGATGATTATTTTCTGTGAAGATGCTTCTAATATTGTTTCACATCCTAATAAACCCAAACAAGTTAGTGTTCCTATGCTATCTGTTAGAATTGGTGATCATTGCTATTATGGATTATGTGATATTGGTGCAAGTGTTAGTGCTATTCCTTATGAGCTTTACACGGAGATTATGCACGAAATTGATTCTTGTGAACTTGAAGATATTGATGTGGTTATTCAGCTGGCTAATAGAGAAACTATTTCTCCAATTGGTATTGTTCGAGATGTGGAAGTTCTATGTGGTAAGATTAAATATCCTGCTGACTTTTTGGTACTTGGTTCTGCTGCTAGTGATTATTGTCCTATCATTTTTGGTAGACCTTTTCTAAATACTTGTGGAGCTATTATAGATTGCAAGAAAGAGAAAATTTTGACTAAATTTGCTGGTGAATCTTATGAGTTTAACTTCTCTAAATTTACCAAAACTCCTTATAAAGCTGATTTGCCTAGTGATGATTTCAAAATGGAGCAGTGTGCATCTATTGTTCTTGTTCCTAACAATCCTTTGCGGCAACATTTGGAGGATAGCGAGTGAAGTTTTTAGGAAAGAAAGAGATGAGCTTGAGGAAATTTTTTCGCCAACCTATTCTCAAGCATGATTTACCGGTGGAAGATTTGGGTACAACACCGCCACCAAAGGAAGATCCTATTTTTGATTTAAAGCCTTTACCTGATAATCTTAAATATGCTCATATTGATGATAAGAAAATATATCTGTTATTATTAGTTCTAAGCTTTCAGAGATTGAGGAAGAAAGGTTATTGGAAATATTGAAGAAACACCGAGGAGCTATTGGCTATACTCTTGATGATTTGAAGGGGATTTCTCCTTCTATTTGCCAACATGCTATTAATATGGAAGATGATGCAAAGCTTGTTGTTGAACATCAGCGTCGTCTAATTCCGAAGATGAAGGAGGTGGTAAGGAATGAGGTATTAAAACTTCTTGAAGCTGGTATTATATATCCTATTGCTGATAGTAGATGGGTTAGTCATGTGCATTGCGTTCCCAAGAAAGGAGGAATGATTGTTGTGCCTAATGATAATGATGAGCTCATCCCTCAAAGAGTAGTTGTAGGGTATAGAATGTGCATTGATTTTCGAAAAGTTAATAAAGTTACTAAGAAAGATCATTACCCTTTACCATTTATTGATCAAATGTTAGAAAGATTGTCTAAAAATACTCATTTTTGCTTTCTTGATGGTTATTCTGGGTTTTCACAAATTGCTGTTAAAGCTAAAGATCAAGAGAAAACCACTTTTACTTGTCCCTATGGAACTTATGCTTATAGGCGTATGCCTTTTGGTTTATGTAATGCTCCTGCTACTTTTCAAAGATGCATGTCTGCTATTTTTCATGGTTTTTGCGAGAGTATTGTAGAGGTATTCATGGATGATTTTTCCGTCTACGGGAATTCTTTTGATAGTTGCTTGCGAAACCTTGATAAAGTTTTGCAGAGATGTGAAGAAACTAACCTTGTTCTTAATTGGGAGAAATGCCACTTTATGGTTAATGAAGGAATTGTATTGGGACATAAAATTTCTGAGAGAGGTATTGAAGTTGATAGAGCTAAAGTTGAAGCAATTGAGAAGATGCCCTATCAAGGGATGTTAAAGGTATTCGTAGTGTTCTTGGTCATGCTGGGTTTTATAGGAGATTTATTAAAGATTTCTCCAAGATTTCAAAGCCTCTTACTAATCTTCTTCAAAAAGATGTACCATTTGTTTTTGATGATGATTGTAAGGAAGCTTTTGAAACTTTAAAGAAAGCCTTAACAACTGCTCCTATAGTTGAACCTCCTGATTGGAACTTACCATTTGAAATTATGTGTGATGCTAGTGATTTTGCTGTAGGCGTTGGACAGCGAGTAGATAAAAAACTGAATGTTATTCATTATGCTAGTAAAACTCTTGATGCTGCTCAAAGAAATTATGCTACAACTGAAAAAGAATTATTAGCCGTAGTCTTTGCTTGTGATAAATTTAGATCTTATATTGTTGATTCAAAAGTTACTATTCATACTGATCATGCTGCAATTAGATACCTTATGACAAAGAAAGATGCTAAGCCAAGGCTTATTAGATGGGTACTTCTTTTGCAAGAATTTGATTTACATATTGTAGATAGGAAAGGTGCTGATAATCCTGTTGCTGATAATTTGTCTAGATTGGAAAATATTGCTTATGATCCTGTTCCTGTTAATGATAGTTTTCCAAATGAACAATTGGCTGTAATAAAGGTGAGCTCGCGAGACAGTCCTTGGTATGCTGATTATGCTAACTTTATTGTTTCCAAGTACTTGCCTCCAACCTTTTCAGCTCAGCAAAGGAGGAAATTCTTTTATGACTTGAGGCATTATTTCTAGGATGACCCACACTTATATAAAGAAGGAGTGGATGGTATTATGCGAAGATGTGTTCTCGAATATGAACAACAAGAGATATTGAGTAAATGTCATGGTAGTGCTTATGGAGGACATCACGCCGGAGAAAGAACCGCGCAAAAGGTTCTACAATCAGGTTTTTATTGGCCAACTCTCTTCAAGGATGCGAGAAAGTTTATTTTATCTTGTGATGAATGCCAAAGGGTTGGTAATATCTCCAGACGTAATGAAATGCCTATGAATTATACTCTTGTTATTGAACCATTTGATTGTTGGGGATTTGACTTCATGGGACCTTTTCCCTCTTCAGAAGGTAACACTCATATACTTGTTGCTGTTGATTATGTTACTAAATGGGTGGAAGCCATACCTACAAAAAGTGCTGATGGTGAGACCTCTTTAAGAATGCTTTTAGACATTATTTTTCCTAGATTTGGAGTGCCTAGATATATTATGACTGATGGAGGTTCTCATTTTATTCATGGAGGTTTTAGAAAAACTCTTGCTAGGTATGGTATTAATCATAGAATTGCTTCGCTTATCATCCTCAAACTAGTGGTCAAGTAGAATTATCAAATAGAGAGATTAAATCTATTTTGGGAAAGGCTGTTAATAAAACTAGAAAGAATTGGGCTAGTAAATTGAAGGATGCACTATGGGCTTATAGAACTGCTTATAAAAATCCCATGGGAATGTCACCTTATAAAATGGTTTACGGAAAAGCTTGTCATCTACCTTTAGAACTAGAGCACAAAGCTTATTGGGCCGTTAGAGAATTAAATAAAGATCCTAAACTTGCCGGTAATAAGAGGTTGTTGCAATTAAGTTCTTTAGATGAATGGAGAAGTGAAGCTTATGAAAATGCTAAACTCTTTAAAGAGAAAGTTAAAAAATGGCATGATAGAAGGATCATCAAAAGAGAGTTTAATGTTGGGGATAAAGTCCTATTGTATCGGTCTCGTCTCAGATTCTTTGCAGGGAAATTACTCTCGAAATGGGAAGGACCATATGTTGTTGAGGAGGTGTATCGTTCGGGAGCAATCAAAATTAGCTCTCTCCAAGGCAATGCTACGCAAGTGGTGAATGGACAAAGACTCAAGCATTATATCTCGGGTGATTCTTATAATGTTGATGTTGATATTATTCAAGTGGAAACACCGGGAGGCTTTCATTAAAGGACAAATTGATCCGCGAGAACTCGAATTTGAATAGGTACGATCTTGGTAATGAAAAGTACGCAATTTACTTTCGAACAATATTTTTCTTTGTTTTTGGAAAATATGAAAAATTACGGTTCGAAACGGAGTGGAAAGGACGCACGAGGGGCTGCCACCATAGGCCGGCGCGGCCTGGCCAGGGCCCGCGCCGCCCTATGGTTTGGCCGCCTCGTCGCCCCTTTCCAACTCTGGTTCGATCTGGTACTTTCCTTATGTCGCCAAATTTTTTGCTATATAATCCCCCGGACCCCTGGAGGTCCGTATATCGTTTTCTCGACGTGTTTTGTTTTGAGCTATTTCTGCCAGGATCTGTTTTCGGTCTAGAAGCACCATGGCCTCCAACAACAAGGGCAAAGGGCTTTCGGAGGAAGAAGTGAAGAGGGTGCCATCAAGACAAGAGCAGCAAGCCGTTGGGAGCAAGCAAATCTTGGTGGGATCTGTTGACACTCGACGTTCTTTTTCTCATAACTTGCAGGGACCTTTACCACCCGCTCTTAGCCTCGACTCCTTCCCTGTGTTGGAAGAAGCTCTACGGACTACCGATGAGTTTTGTGATCAATATCGGGCTCTAAGAAGAGAAGTGGAGATACTCCAGGAGGAGAATTGCCGTCTCCGAAGAATGCTGGAATACCACTCGATTCACATCACAAGGTCATCATCGCCAACTTCAGATAACAATGAATATCTTCGAGTCTTAGTGCAGAATTGCCAAGCTGAGAAACTGAAGTTGAAGGAGATTGTAAGAAGCTTGTGGGGGAATTCATCACCACCATCGCCAAAGGAGTAATTCATCATCGGTATTGGCATCCCCTTGGTTTGTTCCAAGCTTGGGGAGTGCCGCGGTATCACATCACTACCTTTTACTTTTATTGTCAAGTAGTGTCATATCATGAGTAGGGAAGTTATTATATAAGATGGGTTGCAGTGTGGAAGTATCTCTCCTTTAGTTGGTTATCTATGTATCCCTTGGTGTGAGTTATCGTTATGGAATATTAATGAGAAGTTTTATCATTTACATATTGCACATCTTATTTTAGTTTGCAATCTCTATTATATGATTTACCTTGTTGTTAGTATTGGTATCACTTTGGGAGCATTGAATAAATCTATTTGGTTTTGGCAAACTTAGCATTGGTCAATAGCAACAACACTTTGAGGTTTAGTTAGAAAAGAGAAATACATGTAGTTGTTTCATTGTCTTTCTTTCTTGTTAGCTCATAGCTTATTATTCTGAAGTTAAAATTGTTTGTGCTTACAAGGAAGATGCATGATTGTTTCTATCACATGTATATTTGTTTGTTTCCTTCGACTCTTATGCTTGCTAATTAACCTTGCTAGCCAAAGACCTGTACTGAGAGGGAATACTTCTCGTGCATCCAAACCTTAACCCAAACCTATGCCATTTGTCCACCATACCTACCTACTACATGGTAATTTCTGCCATTCTAAGCAAATACTTCATGTGCTACCTTTAAACAATTCAAAACTTAGTATCTCTTATTTGTGTCAATGTTTTATAGCTCATGAGGAAGTATGTGGTGTTTTATCTTTCAATCTTGTTGGGCAACTTTCACCAATGGACTAGTGGCTTCGTCCGCTTATCCAATAATTTTGCAAAAGAGCTGGCAATGGGATTCCCAGTCCCAAATTAATTAAACTAAATAGACACTCCTCCATGGTATGTGATTGATGGACGGCACCCGAAGGATTCGGTTAGCCATGGCTTGTGTAAGCAAGGGTTGGGGGAGTGTCATCATCATAATAAAACCAAAAAAAAGGCACTCCTTCATGGTATGAGATTGTTGGCGGGCACCAGAGGATTCGGTTAGCCATGGTTTGTGAAAGAAAGGTTGGAAGGAGTGCCACACAAAATGAAAATAATATGGGAGCCGCTCTTTGAAGGTTTGTTTGGCAAGGGGGTTAGAGTACCCGCTACCAGTCGTTGACAACAACAAACACCTCTCAAAATGTTACTTTTATTATCTCTATATGATTTCAAAAATTGAAAAAGCTCTAGCACATGATTTAATCCCTGCTTCCCTCTGCGAAGGGCCTGTCTTTTACTTTATGTTGAGTCAGTAAACCTATTTCCCTCCATCTTGAGCAAGCATTTGAGTTGTTGTGATCAAACCATTATATTGTGATTCACTTCATCATGTTTTTATTCTTCCTTGTTTAGTACAAGTTTTATCTAAATGAATATAGCTTTGCAAGTTATCAATGATTATGAGGAGACTATTATGATTGAGTATGCAAGTTGTGCAATATAAACTTTAACATGAGAGCGCTGCTCAATAGATAAGTATAATCTGTTAATTGTTCTTGACCAAGAACGAAGTTTGCCATCACCAATTATGATTTCTTATGCACCTTTATTTGTGATTACCTTATACTTGTTTCAAGTTGAGTTATATGAGGAAGTTGTTTACTATAATGTTTTGTGTGAATGAATATGATGCTTCTTGTCCGTATTTTATTTATCGACTATTCACTCCATAAACATGTGGTCTGGTTTATGAGCTTGGTTTCGCTTGGACAAGCTTGGGGGGAGTTGATACGTTCAATTTGCATCACTATTTTATATCATAATTTCCTTTATATTCATTGATATATTTCATATTTGGATACAATACTTATGTTATTTCATCTATTTTGCATGTTTCATCATTATTGGAGGATCAAGCACCGGAGCCGGGATTCTGCTGGAAAAAGCACCGTCAGAACGCAATATTTCGGAAGATCAACTGTGGAAGGAATTATACCAAAAATCCTATTTTCAAGATGACGAAGGAAGCCAGAAGGAGGGAGCCAGGGGACCCGAGGTGGGCCGAGACCATAGGGCGGCGCGGCCCATGGCCTGGCCGCGCCACCATGTGGTGTGGGGGCCCCACGACCCCTTTCGCCTCCTTTTCTTCGCGAAATCCTTCGTCCCGAAAACCTAAGCCACAGAGGGTACCTCGCGGGGAGTTCAGCCGCCTCTGCGGGGCGGGAACACCAGAGAGAAAAGAGCTCTCCGGCGGGCGGGAATCCGCCGGGGAAATTCCCCCTCCCGGGAGGGGAAATCGGCGCATCGTCACGTCATCGAGTGGACATCATCTCCATCACCATCATCATCATCTCCACCATCATCACCGCCGTCTCCACCGCACATCGTCACCGCCGTAGCAATTTGGGTTTGATCTTGATTGTTTGATAGGGAAACTCTCCCGGTGTTATTCTACTTGTTGTTGATGCTATTGAGTGAAACCATTGAACCAAGTTTATGTTCAGATTGTTATTCATCATCATATCACCTCAGATCATGTTCCATATGATGTCTTGTGAGTAGTTCGTTTAGTTCTTGAGGACATGGGTGAAGTCTAAATGTTAGTAGTGAACTATGGTTGAGTAATATTCAATGGTATGATATTTAAGTTGTGGTGTTATTCTTCTAGTGGTGTCATGTGAGCGTCGACTACATGACACTTCACCATTTATGGGCCTAGGGGAATGCATCTTGTATTCGTTTGCTAATTGCGGGGTTGCCGGAGTGACAGAAACCTAAACCCCGTGGTATATCGATGCGGGAGGGATCGCGGGATCTCAGAGTTTAAGGTTGTGGTTAGATTTGTTCTTAATTACTTTCTTGTAGTTGCGGATGCTTGCAAGGGTATAATCACAAGTATGTATTAGTCCTAGGAAGGCCGGTGCATTAGAATAGGTTCACCCACACAACACTTATCATAACAATGAAGATTATTTATATGTATGAAAGCACTAGACTAAAATCCCGTGTGTCCTCGAGAATGTTTGGTCTTTATAAGTAAACAAACCGGCTTGTCCTTTGTGCTAAAAAGGATTGGGCCACTCGCTGCTTATTACTCTCGCACTTTACTTACTCGTACTTTATTCAGCTGTTACATCAAAACCCCTGAATACTTGTCTGTGAGCATTTACAGTGAATCCTTCATCGAAACTGCTTGTCAACACCTTCTGCTCCTCGTTGGGATCGACATTCTTACTTATCGAAAATACTACGATACACCCCCTATACTTGTGGGTCATCAGGCATATGCCTCCATTTGAGCTTGGTTAGGTCATAGGTACATGTGGAAACAAGGACCATCCCATATGATCTCAAGTTTCTCTCCGGTTCACCTCCGAGGGAGTTCCCCCCTATACATGCAGAATCCGCCTAAGTGTAAGGAACCCCACATGCGAGAAGCCGGCCACACAGGGAGGTAGCCTTGGATATAAAACCATCTCAAATCACTTTTGTGCATGCTATGTGGACACACACAAGTTTTGGGCCATTCCCTCGTCAGATGCTCGATTTACGCGAAACCCTATAGTTCTGTTGACCGTGCGGTCTACCCCTGTCGTCGTGGTGAACAGACAGATGCCATAGGATGGCTTAGATTGGGGCCGAATGGACGCTAGAGGATTCGGGGGAGGGTTTGCGATTAGATGGGAAGAACTTCCGGATGCTTTCCTCAAGAACACAACCAAGGGTAGCGAAACAAGAAGAAGAACAAGAGGAAGAACTCTTTACTAGATCGCTAGCTTCATTGATCTCAACATGGTTACAAGCTCTATTCACTGATCTCTCCGTGGTCTCGCTCTCTGGATCGCGCCCGTATAGAGGGCTGCCCCCTCTCCTTATATAGGGGAGAGGGTGGCTTACACTGGAAGAAACCCTAATGGCATCTTTGACTAGACAAACTACTTTACAAAGCTACTTTAATCATAGATGACACCGGAGTTCTCTTTAATCAGAAGTGCTGACGTTCTCCGGCTTCTTTCAGCGTCACTCCTCTCTTTGGCGCCAGGGCTCTGATTAAAGTCACTTTGCTTAGCTCATCCTTGTCTTCTTGCTCTGAAGAGAATCTTTGACCAGTCCTGCCGACAGGCCCTCCCTTCCGGTATCTTCTTTACGGCTCCGGCATACCCCTTTGGCTTAGCCTCACTTGTCCTAAGTTCCTACCTTGCTTCCGGTAAGAACATTAAACCGGTATCTTGATGGCTCAAACCATCCGGTTTGGCATGCCTTTGGCATACCGGGGGTTATCCCCCCAACATTAGTCCCAGTACAGTCTGGAGGATTCTATCCACAGACTATGCCAGGTTTCCGAGTTTTTAGGATACCGGTTTAATCCCTTATGCTTAAGCTTGGTTCCGGCACCTTTTACTCTTCTTTATTTTCCTCTCTTCACAAGGCACGTTCCGGCACCTTTTTTCTCCGGTACCATTCGCATTTATTTCATCCTCGGTGAAGTCGAGAATATTTTGGGCCCCGCGTTTGTCAGTGACATGCGCATTTGTGGTATCGTGGCGTGTCGGTTGTCACTTAACTTCGACTCCCGCGCGCCCATTTAATGCACTGCTACGGATCAACTAACCGCTTTGGATCCGTGTGCGCCTCCGTGTGGCCTCCCTCTTTTCGCGTGTACCTCTTTGCCACGTGGCGGCCCGTGGCGCGAACCGTCGCGGCCCGCGGAGGTGACCGCCGCGACCCGGCGGTTTTCAGCCCATCCTCTCTTTCCTTTATAAGCACGACTCCTTCTTCTTCCTCTTCTTCGCATTCCTCACCCTTCGCGCACGGTGCTCCCTGCCTTTGTGCTTCCGCCGCTCTCCGTCCGCCGTCGCTTGCATTCCGGCGCCGGAACTCACCTTGGCTTCCGCCGGACCTCGCCGTGCGGGAATCTCTAGCAGCAGCTCCACCGCGCCCGCTGCATTCTCGCTCCTTCGCGAGCTTCTCCGCCTCGCCGTCGACGGTGCTCGTCGGCGACCGCAGGTCCGCTCCACCACCGGCGAACACCTTCCTCAGCGACTGCGCCGCTCAAGGTTGGTACCAATCTTGTTTCGCTCGCTATTTGCTTGCTTTTCAGATCTTGGGTCTACGGTGTTCTTATTTCCTCTTTTTCTTTGGTTTTCTTCTTACTCGTAGATCTTCACGCGGGGTCCAAGTGTGGGATTTCTGTTTTTTCGCCTTCCCACCCAATGTCGATGAGGAATCTTCCTCCGTATCTTCTTCTTCCCTTTACATTGACACCGTAACCAATCTCCAGGTGGATCCACCGCTCCAGATCCGATGGGACCGATTAAAGCAACCAGCGGGGATCCGGTAGCCATCAAGAATCCGGTGGCCATCTAGAATCCGGTAGCTTTAGCCAAGCGGTAGCCAAGAAATGTGTAGTTCTGGCGAATCATCCGGTAGCTCCAGCCAATCATCCGGCGCTGAGCCCTCCCCAATCACTCGCGGAGCCTGGATGGGCTCCAGTGTCACTGAGTATGAGATTGATTGGTTGTACCGGTCCCGCAGGATTCCGTGAGTCTTGCCGGATTCTGATGACGAAATTGAGCCGGAAAACGAACTCGGCGAACAGGTTGTTTCTTGCTCACTGGCCGACTTCGGCCTCCACTCCTCCTTTTTTAAGGTTTCCTAGATTTCTACAAACTCCAACCTCACCACCTTCCTGGCAACGCCATCTTTTACCTTTCTTGTTACGCCACCTTCATGGAGGCCTACATCGGCATTCGTCCCACCCGTGAGACTTTTGCCCGCTTCTTTGCCCTTCGGATTAACTCCGTTCAGGGCTTAGATATCCCCAAACCTAAACCTCCCGTGCAATGCGGGTCTTGCATAATCGGCTCCCGGCAAGGGAGCCCCTTTTTTAAGTTTTCCGGCCTCGAATCTTGCCGGTTGTGGCAAGGGACTTTCTTCTACGTGAAGAACAACGGCGCCGCGGATCTTATTGATCTGCCTCCTTTTGATCCGGCGCCGCCCACGAAGGCCAACTGGGGCTACAACCCGAAGTCTGATCATGCTGAAACCAGCCGGGTGGTACGCTTCTTGGCCTCTTTGAAGAAGGAGACCAACATCTGCTCGGATGATATCATCCGCACCTTTATCTCACGCCGGGTGCTTCCTCTGAAGCGCCGTGCGCATAGGATGAGCGAGATGTACGGCCCAGGCGATCCTACCAAGATCACAGGCCATCCGCTTAGCAAGAAGGACGTCGTCCGCAAGGCCAAGCAGATTTGCCAAACTGCTATGCCATTTGACTGGGAATGGGGCCTCCTTCCCTTCAGCACTACTAACCCTCCGACCCAAGAAGTAAGGGATTATGCGATTGGGGTTGTTTTTGGCCGGTAACTTTCTGCTCTTGCTAATCTTCTTTTTTCATGTTTCAGGCCAAGGACCGCTTCCCCCTCATTGAAGCAGAGCGGCGAGGAGCTTGCCGGAAGCGCGCCCTTGACTCCTTCGACCCAGATCCCTACATCTTTTGGAAGGATCTGAAGATGGGCAAGACTCCGGCTGCGCGTCTTGGCCGGTCTCCGCCAAAGCCAACCGGGTCCTCGATGACCTGACCATGCTTGAGGTATTTTCTTTTCCGGTTTCTTTTACTTTTCCACTATTGCTTTCCTGCGAATTGCTTCTTAGCCATATTCAATTCATAGATCCACGAGCGCGTGCCGCCCCTGCGCGCCGAGGCCGGCTCCGAGTTTGTGGACAAACTCATGGCCCAGGGCCAAAAGAACAAACAGCCGGCGTCTGATGCCGGTGCCAGCCAGGCCCCTCCCTCCAAGCGCTTCCGGACTGAGCCCTTGGGGGAGAAGCAAGTGGGCGTGCGCCGCTATGGGCGCAAGGCGATGCCAACTGCTTCCGGGTAACATCTTCTTTTCCGGCTTGCCTCTTTTTTGCCAAGTTCTTTTTCCGGTTGCTTTTTTCCAACCATCTTTCTTTCTTTTTCTCAGCCCTGCGCTCAAGCTTGGCTCAAGGCCATCGGGCTCTGAAGGTTCCGCAAGGACTTCAACCCCTCCTCCTCGCTCAAGCCCGGCACCATCTGGTGCCGGCAACATCTCTGCCTCCCTTTCGGGGGGCACAACAAATTCGGGGCGTGCGGCCCCTTCATCATCAGATCACCGCACGGAGGAGGATCTCTCCTTCCTCCCAGAACACCAGGATACCGGCACCATGGGCGCCGGAAAAGAAACTGCCGGGCGGGCGGGGCCTCTCCGGCTCCTCCCCGTCCGAAAGACAACAACTTCCGCGCAGGAATCTTCGCCGGGAAGGTTCAAAGCCGGATGACGCGCCCGTGGCTCCCCGGTCTCCACGAACCCTCCTCCCGCCTGGGTGCTCACCGCGCCCGAGCCTCTCGGGGCCGCTCCTACCGCGCGCCGCCGCCAGGCCTCAAGCTTATCAAGGGGAAGCGACGGCCTCTCGCCCCTCACCGCGGTCGACGGCCTCTTGTCTTGCATGTCTCCAGGCCGCGGGGATACGCCACGGGCCACCGGTCTTCTTGGCATGCGAGTTCAACGCCAGGCCGGGACACAGGGCATGTCTCGCCTACGCCCGAAGTGGAACGCCGCGGACATGACCTCGGCGACCCGCGGCCAGGCAAGGACAGGTACCGGCACCCGATCCGGTTAGGGACCGGTCTTAGAAGAGGCACTTCATGCGGCTTCGCGAGCGCGTAAGGAGCTCGACGGCGCGTGGTATGATGCCACGAACAACTTGATGGTACGTTTTTCTAACTTTTCTCAATCCCTTCGTTTCCGGCTTTGTTCTATCTTTTCTTTAGTTTTATCTGCCGGTTTCTCTCTTGTCTATCTTCCCGGTCCCGAGTTTTTGTGGTGAGACGCGACTCAGCGCAAAGCTTCCTTAAAACTTGTGTCGCCGGCACTTTGCCCGATCCAAAGTTTGGTTAGAACCTTGTTCTTAGCGAAAGATTTAACTTAAAAAACGCATAAAACAGCCTTGCGATCCCCAGAGTTTAGGGTTAAGAACCTTGTTCTTAGCACGCAAAACTTAACTTAAAAACTTAGCGCAATGGCTTTGTGATCCAGAGGATTTAGATTTAGAACCTTGTTCTTAGCGCCAAAACTTCATAAAAACTTAACGCAAAACCGCCCATGCCCGGTCCCGAGTTTCGGGGTTAAGAACCTTGTTCTTGCGCAAAAACTTCATCTCGGAAAGCAGCCGCCCGAAGCAGCCTTTGCCCACGATCCAGGAGTTGGTTAGAACTGTTCTTAAGCATAAAACTTAACTAACCTCTTTTTTCTTGAACAGCTCACGGCTGACGTCGGAAGGCCCTCTTTGAGGAGCTCTTGTGGAGCATCGGGGGCTCGGCGAGGCACCACGATAAGCATCGGAGGTTCTCTGCAAGTTCTTACCGGAAACCTTTTTTCCTCCTAACATTCGCAATTTCTGCTTAACAGTGGTTCCGGAAGCTTCCATCGATGCTCTCAAGGAGCAGCTCGCCACCGCCCAACGTATAGCTTTTCTCCTTTCTCTGTGCTTGATTTTCTTCTCCATGTCTATTAGCATAATCTATTAACATCTTCTTTCAGGTTGCAGTGGAGAGGACTGACTCATCAGCGGCATAAGGAGGGGTGGGCGCCTCAGGCGACCCACCAGGCTCAGGCCAGTATTGTGGGGGCCAGTCGTGCCTGCCAATACCCTCAAAGCCGCTGAACGTGCGGCGGCCAAGATGGAAAGGAGGCCACGGAGGATGCCGGCAATGCCAACGTTGTCTTTATTGAAATTTGAGGCTGGAGGGAGCGACCAGAGCAGGAAGGGTGCTGAGGGAGAAAGCCGCTGCAATTTTGGAGGAGGAAACGAGAGAAAGTGTGCAACGGTGATCACCATGATAAACAGCAGCTTGCCTACAGTCCTGCAGCCAGCGTGCTTTGACTATTGCCCTACGAGGCTTTTTCCCTCCGTTCCCATTTTCTTTTCGCTATCTTTCCTTCCGGTCTCTTTTTCCTCCGGTCTCTTTTTCTTCCGGATTCTTTTCCTTAGCCTTTTTCTTTCTTTGCACAGGCCTCTTTCCGGACTCTCAGAAGTATGCTGTCAAGAAGGTTGACGAGCACCGCACTGCCCAGGGCCAAGCGAATCTTGCCGTGCCATGGACGCCCAACGCCATACGGTCGCGCTCAGCAACGGGTGTCCCATATGCGCATGTGATGTAATCTTTCGACATTCCTGATGTAGCTACCAGCTCTTCGAGGACCTGTAACCTGTGAAGAGGTGCTGATACCTTCTCCCTTATGGCGACTAGTCTTAGGGCGCCGGCAGAGGATCACATGAGTGGCGGTGCTGTTGCCGTCTTGGGCCGGATCACGCCCCTCGCGTCGCTTGTTCACCGGTACCCGGGCTTGGGCACAGGTGCTCTCACCGGGTGCGCGAAGGCGCGAGAGCTGATTCGGGGGACCGATCCTCACCGCGAAGCCTTGAGTCAACGCGTACCATATCGCCGGAGTATGCCGTCTGCCTTCATCCCTCTCCCCTCCCGGCGGTTCAAGTTATCTTGAAGAGAGGATGAAGCAGGAGGAACCTCTTGACGACGTTGAGTGCGGCGATGCTCTCAGGAAGCCTCTTGCTGATCTTTTGTCCTATAATTTACCTTTAACTGTGTTTGTGTGGCCTGCGTGGCTTAGAACAATGTTAAGTTAAGTCGCGGTATGCGGAAAGCACTGATGTAAAACTTAAGTCTTGCTTGTGGTTGCATTACAACATTTGTGCAGAGGTATATTATGCCGGTAGCTAATTATCTTGAGTTTGCTTTAGCACATTTGCTCATGGTTTTGCTTTTATCTCCTGCACTGCAAAGATTTCCAAATTGTTCCCGCATTCAATTTGATGCACACTTGGTTCTTTTGCCTTGGCTCTGCCTGCCTTCTCTGGGCGTTCTTTGGCGTATGAGCACAAGGTTCTTTCACCAAACAAGCATTTTCTTGAACTTAGAAATAACTTGAAATTTTTGCAAAAAACCGGTATACCCGGGGTTAGTTAAATTTTTCCGAATTGTTCTTTCCCGGTTTCTCTCTCCACAATTCATGTGCTTATCCCCTACCGGTTTATCTTGCTTGCCATGAAGCCAAGTTATGGACAGCAGCAGAGTCGAAGACTCCGGTAGGGTTGACACTACTAAACCGGAAAGAAAAAATGTTCAATAAGCAACCGGTAAACTGAAAAAATAGACAAGTTACATGCAATTTTATTGGGGTAGTCCCCGAGACTCATTCAATGTTTCGGCATCTTTTATTCATAGCATATAAGGTACAAAAAAGGAACTTCTTACACCACCACTTCAAGAGTAGAAAGGACACAGAGCTACGTTCCACGGACGCTTGCTCTCCTCTCCGGACTTGTCCGCCTTTCCTTTTTTCCACTCCTGTGCATCAATTAGGTAGTATGCATCATTGTGAAGCACCTTGCTTACAATGAAGGGACCTTCCCAAGGTGGCAAGAGCTTATGCCGGCCTTCAGTGCGTTGCACTAGGCTAGCACCAGATCTCCTTCCCGGAAAACTCTTGGATTAACTTTCCGGTCATGATAGGATACGAGTTTCTTTGGTAAATGGTTGTTCTTGCCAAAGCCAGCTCTCTTGCTTCTCTTGATCCCATCTGACCTCTCTGGCCTCTTTGACCTCTTGCTCGGTATAGAGTATACTCTTGGTGAATCTATGAATCATATCTTGATAAACTGCTTCTGCTCCATAACCATAAAACGAGTGTATCCGGTAGGCCGGTTTGGAGTTGTTCTTATACTCCACGACAACGATGAGTATCTCATCTTGTTAACATCCAGGTGGTGCTGCGTCAATGAGTGCAGGCTTGATACGGAGAGTGCCAAAGCATTCATTCTTTCCACTTGGCCGTTGCCTTGTGGGTGTGCCACAGAAACACAAATCCAGCCGGATGTTCTTATCCTCACAAAACCTTTTTTAAACTCACCTTGAGCAAAGTTGGTTCCATTGCTCATTAATAATGCGTACGGGTATCCCTTTCGCAAAATGACATCTTTTAAGAACTTCACTGCTGTGTGCCCATCACATTTTGCGACAGGTTTCACTTCTACCCACTTGGTGAATTTATCCACCATAACCAAGATGTGGGTCATGCTGCTTCTTGCAGTCTTGAATGGGCCAACCATGTCAAGGCACCATACGGCGAACGGCCACGTTAATGGTATTGTCTTTAAACCGGACGCTGGGGTATGATTTTGCTTGGCGTACCTCTGGCGGTGCATTTTCTTACCAAACCCTCGGCGTTCTCCAAAAGCGGTGGGCGATAAGAACCACTCTGGAATACTTTTGCTACCGGCGCCCTTGATGAACACGATGCCACATTCTCCTTGGTGAATTTCCTCAAGCATTTCTTTCCCTTCTTCGGTTCCACACATCTTTGAAGGACACCGGTAACGCTTCTCTTGTACACTTCACCATTGATGAACGTATATGCCTTGGACCTTCTTTGGATTCTCCTCGATTCATTTTCGTCGGCCAGAAGCAAGGTGCCGTCGATGGGAATTCCTTGTGGGTTTAACCCGGGGCAGGAGTCTCCGAACCGGGGAATGCGGTGCCCGTCTATGTCCATGCTATCTACCAGCATTGTTTCTTCCGGTACCGGCGCGGCAGCGTTCGATCTTACCGGAACAGTCCCCGAGCTTACCGGAACAGTCCCCGGGTTTCCTTCGTCGATATCCATTGGTACAATGTGTGACTCCGGTACGAAAATTGATTCCGACTCTGGACTTGGCTTGATTGATGGTACTCTCAGGTATGCCAAGGCTATCCCGGGAGGAATTTCTTGTCGGGATGAGCCTATCTTAGACAAAGCATCCGCAGCTTCATTTTCTGCGCGCGGTACATGGTGAAATTCACAGCCTTCGAAGAAGCCGGCGATCTTTTGCACGTGAAACCGGTACGAGGCCATGTTGGCATCTTTTGCGTCCCAGTCCCCAGAATTGTTGTACCACAAGATCTGAATCTCCGTAGCAAATGATCCGGTGTGCCCCGATTTCTTTTGCGACCTTAAGCCCATGGATCAGAGCCTCATATTCAGCGACATTGTTTGATGCCCTGAAATGCACTTGCAAAACATACCGGAGATGATCTCCCTTTGGTGAGGTTAGCACCACACCGGCACCTAGACCCTCCTTGAGCTTGGATCCATCAAAGTGCATCTTCCGGTATTCCAGTCTTTGATCCGGGGGCTTGTATTGCATTTCCGCCCAATCGACCAAAAAATCAGCTAAAGCTTGCGATTTGATGGCGTCTCTTCTTTCGTACACCGGAACATATGGTGATATCTGTATTGCCCATTTAGCAATCCTGCCGCTAGCGTCCTTGTTGCACATGATATCGGAGATGGGTGCTTCACTCACCACCTTCATAGGATGTTCCTCGAAGTAGTGCTTGAGCTTGGTGGCGGCCATAAACACGCCATAGGTCATTTTCTGGAAGTGCGGGTAGTTTTGCTTTGAAGAAGAGAGCACCTCGCTCAAGTAGTATACCGGCCTCTGGACAGTTTTTCCTTCCTCTTCTCTTTCTACTACCACAACAACACTCACAACCCGGTTAGTTGCTTGTATAGCAACATCGGTTCTCTTTCCAACGGCGAAGCCAATATTGGCGCGGTAGCTAACATCGTTTTCACCTTGAACGCTGCATCTGCCTGAGGGGTCCAGACGAATTTATCGGATTTTCTCATTAGAGCATATAGCGGCAAGGCCTTTTCTCCTAACCTGCTTATGAACCGGCTTAGCGATGCTAAGCTTCCGGTGAACTTTTGTATGTCCTTCAGATCCTGTGGTACCGTCATTTTCTTTCGATTGCCCGGATCTTTACCGGATTGACCTCAATGCCTCGGCTTGAGACAAGGAAACCAAGCAACTTGCCGGCAGGGACACCGAAAGTACATTTTGCCGGATTGAGTTTCATCCGGAACCTTCTTTATCGAATGTTTGCCGGATATCGTCGATTAAGGTGTCTTTTACCTTAGTTTTTATTAATGTCATCCACATACACCTGCACATTCTTTCCGATTTGATCAAACAAGCATTTTTGCATGCAGCGCTGGTACGTTGCACCAGCGTTGCGCAAACCAAAAGGCATAGTGATATAGCAGTAAGCCCCGTGCGGGGTAATGAACGCAGTTTTTATTTGATCTTCCTTTTTCAAGGGGATTTGGTGGAAACCGGAGTACGCATCCAGGAAAGACAACAACTCACACCCAGCAGTGGAATCAATCACTTGATCGATCCGCGGTAAAGGAAAAGGATCTCTTGGGCAAGCCTTGTTGAGGTTGGTGTAGTCGATGCACATGCGCCACACCTTGGCAAGTTGTGCCTCCAGGTTCTCATCTTTTTTCTTTTCGACCATCACCGGATTGGCCAGCCACTCAGTATGCGTGACCTCCACGATGAAACCGGCAACCAGCATCTTCGTCACCTCTTCTCCAATAATTTTCCTCCTATCTTCAGCGAACCGGCGCAATGGTTGCCGCACCGGCTTGGCATCTTTCCGAACGTTTAGAGAGTGCTCAGCCAGCTCCCTCGGAACACCTACCAGGTCATCAGTAGACCAGGCAAAGATATTCCGATTCTCACGGAGGAAGCTGACGAGCGCGCTTTCCTATGCCTCACTTGAGGCCAGAAAACACACCGATACGAACAGTGCGCTCTGGGTAAGCCGGATCCAGCACGATGTCCTTTGTTTCCTTTGTCGGTTTGAACGCTGGAGCGCTCAGACTTGCACTCATTGCCGCTCAACTGTGAGGACTGAGCCAGCGCAACCGCGGTTTGCATTCTTCTTTTTTCCTCCGCGATCACCAGCGATTCCGCTAGGTTTGATCCGGCAGATGCTGTTTCCAGTGAGACTTTGTAGTTTCCCACCACAGTCAAAGGCCGGCATCTTCATCTTGAGATACGCCGTGTGGGTCGAGGCCATGAAGGCCGCCAGTGCCGGTCTTCCCAGCAATGCATGGTACGGACTATCTAAGTCCACCACCTCAAACTCAAGGTTTTCCACACGACAATTGTCGCGTCCTCCAAACGACACATCCACCCGAATTTTCCAACCGGTGCGCAGGACAAACCCGGAACGATTCCATGGAACGTCGTGTGCGTTGGCTGAAGCATGTTTTCTGTTATGCCCAGGGTTGTATGCTTGTACATGATGTTTATGCTGCTCCCATTGTCTATCAGCACCTTGCTGAACTTTACCCGAGTTTCCGGCCCTTTCATGATTGGGTCCACCACGAGAGCGTAGCCACCCGGGTTCGGCATGATTTTAGGATGATCCCGGTATGACCATGAGAGTTCCTGCTCTGACCACGGCATGTATTTTGGCACTGCCGGCATCACTGCGTTCACCTCCATGGAACGACGGCGCAGGCTTTGCTTGTCTGTCGGCTCGGTTACGAACACGACACAGCACACATCAGGGTCCTTATAAACGTTCCGGCCCAAGGGTGTCGGTGGAGGTGGTTGGCCGTAGCCTTCTCCCACCTGATTGACTTGCTGATACTGCTGCCTGTTTGGGAGTAGTCGTGGCGTTTGCCCATTAGCGGTGGTGGTGGTGGTAGCTGCTGCTGGCCTGACCTGCCGCGGCATGTCCGGTGGTGGCATCATTGCATTGCCTCCTTGCCCTTGGGTGTCTTTTACCGCCCCCTTTTGCATCAAGTACTTGGTCCAGGTACAATCTTTTGTCAAGTGGTTCGACGGGTGAGCCGGATTCGGCGTGTGCCACCGGCAAGGTTGATCCATGGCAGCTTCCATGGTGTACTTTGCGGGTTCTTGCCAGTTCTTTTTCTGGCCCCAGGGTTTCTTTTCGACCCACTGTTTCTTAGGACCAGCCCATGGCTGCGTTCCGGTTCTTTGCCTCTGGCTGCCGCTGGCATCAGAGTTTTCCTGCACAGCAGCAACTTGCTGCGAGCCATACTGTCGATCAGGGAAATCTTCTCCTTTTGTTATTCCGGTTGTCCCGGTGTTGCTCTTGGCGCTGCTGAGGCGGGTTTGATTGTTCCGGCTCAGCTTGTATCGCCGGTTGCATTGGGTCTCCCAACGCGTAGTTATCCGCCACACGTATCATCTCCGCCAACGTTGTTGGCATGTTCCTCTGCAGCCTTTGCCACAAAGGCGAACCTCGCCGGCATCCTTGGCTAAACCAAGCGATGGCTTGTGCCTCTATCACTCCTTCACAAGAGTTTCTGGTGGAGTTCCACCGGGTCAGGTAATCCCGATCTGTTTCTTGCGGGCGCTGCACGCACAAAGCGAGCTGCTGAGGCCTGTTTGGCCTTCTGTAGGTGCTGCTGAAGTTACTCACAAAAGCTTCCTCAAAATCCAACCAGCCATTTATGCTTCCTTCCGGCAAGTTGTTCAGCCAGATTCTTGCCGGTCCTACCAAGAATGATGGTATGATTCTCACGGCCCAACGCCGGTTTCCTCCTCCTGCTACGGTTCCTCCGCCGCCTGCGACGTATACCGCGGTCACGTAATCCGCGAGCCAGTCTTCCGGCTTCGTGGTGCCATCGTGTGTTTTTGGTGTCACGGGGCAGGCGGCGAAAGTTCTTGAGCCAGGTAGTTCTTTCATGATTCTGGGGCCAAAGCATTTTGGACCCGGAGACTGATACGTCTCCGACGTATCGATAATTTCTTATGTTCCATGCCACATTATTGATGTTATCTACATGTTTTATGCACACTTTATGTCATATTCGTGCATTTTTACGGAACTAACCTATTAACAAGATGAAGTGCCGGTTGTTGTTTCTGCTGTTTTTGGTTTCTGAAATCCTAGTAAGGAAATATTCTCGGGATTGGACGAAAATCAAAGCCGGGGGCCTATTTTTCCACGAAGCTTCAAGAAGACCACGAAGAGGGGCCACGGGGTGGCCAAACCCTAGGGGGGCGCGGCCCCACCCTGGCCGCGCCGGCACATGTGTGGGCCCCCCCGTGCGCCTCTTGACTGCCCTTCCGCCTACTTAAAACCTCCGTGACGAAACCCCCAGTACAGAGAGCCACGATACGGAAAACCTTCCGGAGACGCCGCCGCCGCCAATCCCATCTCGGGGGATTCAGGAGCGCGCCTCCGGCACCCTGCCGGAGAGGGGAATCATCCCCCGGAGGACTCTACGCCGCCATGGTCGCCTCCGGTGTGATGTGTGAGTTAGTAGTCTACCCCTGGACTATGGGTCCATAGCAGTAGCTAGATGGTTGTCTTCTCCCCATTGTGCTATCATTGTCGGATCTTGTGAGCTGCCTATCATGATCAAGATCATCTATCGCAATTCTATATGTTGCGTTTGTTGGGATCCGATGAATAGAGAATACTTGTTATGTTGATTATCAAAGTTATGCTTATGTGTTGTTTATGATCTTGCATGCTCTACGTTACTAGTAGATGCTCTGGCCAAGTAGATGCTTGTAACTCCAAGGGGGAGTATTTATCTCGATATTGGGTTCATGCCTGCATTGACACATGGGACGAGTGACAGAAAGTTCTAAGGTTGTGTTGTGCTTTTGCCATAGGGATAAAATATTGATGCTATGTCTAAGGATGTAGTTGTTGATTACATTACACACCATATACTTAATGCAATTGTACATTTGCTTGAACTTAATGCTGGAAGGGGTGCGGATGCTAACACGAAGGTGGACTTTTTAGGCATAGATGCGGTTGGATGGCGGTCTATGTGCTTTCGTAATGCCCAATTAAATCTCACTATACTCATCATGATATGTATGTGCATTGTCATGCTCTCTTTATTTGTCAATTGCCCAAGTAATTTGTTCACCCAACATGCTGTTCGTCTTATGGGAGAGACACCTCTAGTGGTATGGACCCCGGTCCAATTCTCTTTCCTGAAATACAAATCTACTGTAATACTTGTTTTACTGTTTTCTCTGGAAACAATCATCTTCCACACAATACGGTTAATCCTTTGTTACAGCAAGCCGGTGAGATTGACAACCTCCCTTATTTCGTTGGGGCAAAGTACTTTGGTGTTGTTTTTGCAGGTTCCACGTTGGCGCCGGAATCCCTGGTGTTGCGCCGCACCATCGCCGCCATCAGCCTTCAACGTGCTTCTTGACTCCTACTGATTCGATATAACCTTGATTTCTTACTGAGGGAAACTTGCCGCTGTGCATCACCTTCCTCTTGGGGTTCCCAACGGACGCGTGTCGAACGAAAAGACAATACGTCAATCACGCGCATCAAGCAAATTTCTGGCACCGTTGCCGGGGAGATCAAGACACGCTGCAAGGGGAGTCTCCACTTCTCAATCTCTTTACTTTGTTTTTGTTTTGCTTAGTTTTATTTACTACTTTGTTTGCTGCACTAAATCAAAATACAAAAAAATTAGTTGCTAGTTTTACTTTATTTGCTATCTTGTTTGCTATATCAAAAACACAAAAAAATTAGTTTACTTGCATTTACTTTATCTAGTTTGCTTTATTCACTCTGTTGCTAAAATGGCCAACGCTGAAAATACTAAGTTGTGTGACTTCACAACCACAAATAATAATGATTTCTTATGCACACCTATTGCTCCACCTTCTACTACAGCAGAATTCTTTGAAATTAAACCTGCTTTACTGAATCTTGTTATGAAAGATCAATTTTCTGGAATTAGTTCTGATGATGTTGCTGCCCATCTTAATAATTTTGTTGAACTATGTGAAATGCAAAATATAAAGATGTAGATGGTGATATTATTAAACTAAAATTGTTCCCTTTCTCATTAAGAGGGAGAGCTAAAGATTGGTTGCTATCTCTACCTAAGAATAGTATTGATTCATGGACTAAATGCAAGGATGCTTTTATTGGTAGATATTGTCCTCCCGCTAAAAAATTATATCTTTGAGGAGTAGCATAATGAATTTCAAGTAATTAGATACTGAACATGTTGCTCAAGCTTGGGAAAGGAATGAAATCTCTGGTTAAAAATTGCCCAACCCTTGGACTGACTACTTGGATGATCATCAAAACCTTCTATGCCAGGACTAAATTTTTCTTCACGGAATTTATTGGATTCAGGTACTGGAGGTACCTTTATGTCCATCACTCTTGGAGTGAAGCAACAAGGCTTCTTGATAATATGATGATCAACTACTCCCGAATGGCACACGGAAAGAGCTCCACAAGGTAAGAAGGTAGATTCTGTTGAAGAATCCTCTTCCTTGAATGATAAGGTTGATGCTATTATGTCTATGCTTGTGAATGATAGGACTAATATTGATTCTAATAATGTTCCGTTAGCTTCATTGGTTGCACAAGAAGAACATGTTGATGTAAACTTCATTAAAAATAATAATTTCAACAACAATGCTTACCGGAACAATTCTAGTAACAACTATAGGCCATATCCTTATAATAATGGCAACGGCTATGGTAATTCTTATGGAAATTCTTACAACAATAATAGGAATTCACCCCCTGGACTTGAAGCCATGCTTAAAGAATTTATTAGTACACAAACTGCTTTTAACAAATGTGTTGAAGAAAAGCTTGGGAAAATTGATATACTTGCTTCTAAAGTCGATAGTCTTGTTGCTGATGTTGATCTTTTGAAATCAAAAGTTTTGCCTAATGAGAATTATCATAATAAAATTGTTACTACAGCAAATGCCATTCAAGTTAGAATTAATGAGAATATAAGATTAATGGCTGAGCTGCGTGCTAGGTGGGATAGAGAAGAAAATGAAAAACTAGCTAAAGAGAAAAATATAGCTAAGTTTGGACTATTACCACCACTAGTAATGCTAATGCTACACATGTTGCTGCACCTCCTACTCATACTAATAAAAGAATTGGTGTTAGCAATGTTTCCACTTCTAATGCAAAGCGCAAAAAACTGCCTGAAACTGCTAAAACTGCCTGTGATAAAATTGCTGAAATTTTTTCCAACATTGGGGATGATGATCCCATTGCTTTAGATTATAATGGTTTGAATTTTGATGATTGCCACATCTCTGAAGTTATAAAGTTCTTGCAAAAACTTGCTAAAAGTCTTAATGCTAGTGCTATAAATTTGGCTTTCACGCATCATATTACAAATGCTCTCATAAAAGCTAGAGAAGAGAAACTAGAGCGCGAAACCTCTATTCCTAGAAAGCTAGAGGATGGTTGGGAGCCCATCATTAAGATGAAGGTTAAAGATTTTGATTGTAATGCTTTATGTGATCTTGGTGCAAGTATTTGTTATGCCTAAGAAAATTTATAATAATATGCTTGACTTGCCACCATTGAAAAATTGTTATTTGGATGTTAATCTTGCTGATCATTCTACAAAGAAACCTTTGGGTAAAGTTGATAATGTTCGCATTACCGTTAACAATAATCTTGTTCCCGTTGATTTTGTTGTCTTGGATAGTGAATGCAATGCATCTTGTCCCATTATATTGGGAAGACCTTTTCTTCGAACTGTTGGTGCTATTATTGATATGAGGGAAGGTAATATAAAATATCAATTTCCTCTCAAGAAAGGTATAGAACACTTCCCTAGAAAGAGAATAAAGTTACCTTATGATTCTATTATTAGAACAAATATTATGATGTTGATGCTTCGTCTCTTGATGTTACTTGATATACACTTTCTGCGCCTAGCTGGAAGGCGTTAAAGAAAAGCGCTTATGGGAGACAACCCATGTTTTTACCTACAGTACTTTGTTTTTATTTTGTGTCTTGGAAGTTGTTTACTACTGTAGCAACCTCTCCTTATCTTAGTTTTGAGTTTTGTTGTGCCAAGTTAAGCCGTTGATAGAAAAGTAAGTACTAGATTTGGATTATTGCGCA